>VYZM01018709.1:75887-214846 GCA_013398915.1 Dromas ardeola | reverse complement strand
CCTGCCTGCAGCCCTGCCTGCAGCCCTGCCTGCTGCCTCCTGGCCCTGCTTGCTGCTGCCCCTGCCTGCTGCCGACCCTGCCTGCTGCCACCCCTGCCTGCTGCCCCTGCTTGCTGTCCCTGCCTGCTTCCCTGCCTGCTGCCCTGCTGCCCCTGCCTGCTGCCCACAGCGTGCAGGCAGCACCCTGTGCTGCTGCGGGAGTCAGAGTTAGGCTGCCTTTGCTTCCCCCCTCTGCAGGAGTGTACTGGAGATGGGGAGGGCAGCAGCGGAAAACAGATCCCTTCCTCCCTTCAGCTGTGACCTAATGTACCCCTAAACCCAGGCACTTCCAGCTGTAACTGTAAATACCTGCACGAAGAGGACACGTAGGAATAGTGTGCTCTGCAGGTCAAGCTGAGTTGTTCAAGGTACGGGGCAGAGGTGGACAGGTGTCTGATTTCTGCTTGTACTGAGACCTGACTCAACAACCCACGCGTGTTGTGCTATACAAAGATGTCATTAAGTACGTGCTTATTTTCTATGCTTACCCTTAAAACACAACTTCAGTGTTTACTCTGAGTACCTGGCTTGGATATTTGCCTGTGCTTCCTCAAGAGGAGTCTCATTGCTCCATAAGGACCACTAGTCCCAACTAGTCACCACTCATCTGATGCAATGCAGTCTTGATTTCAGTCATCTTTTTTTTTATTTTTTTATTTTTTTTTATTCCAAGTTCATTGTTTCTCTTGTAAGAGTTTATGGTTAAAATTTGATCTAATTCAATCACTGGAAATAAGGATAAAATTTATGTAGGCATGCATTTTAGTCAGAATTACAATATCATGGGTTGAAAAAAAGTTCCATTTCATGTAGTTACACTTCAATTTTAAAAGCCCCATGTCAGCCTGCTGGAACAGGGGAGTTCATGCTTACTGGTTACCAATGGGCATTTTATTACTTTGTATTTTGTTGTATTCTACTCCCTCCTACCTGTAATCACCATAACTGCACGTTATTTGTAATTTCTAAGTGTTCGTAATTGCTAATTAAGAGTGTTAGTTTTCACATTAGCAAGAAATGTGCCTGGTCCATGTGACCAGCCTTCAGAGCAGCTGTAAGATGGAGTGTGTCTTGTGGATAAAAACTAAAGCTCTTTTTGGTACCGAGTTTCTGACAGGGCTCCATCTGCATTAGGGTAAAAAGATCTTCCTTCATATAAACTTTTTATTAGAATAAACATTTCTTCAAAAATTACATAACATTCCTGCCCTCCTTGGTAGCTCAAATCAAGGCCAATCAAATCAACATGCTCAAGATGAGTAAGTACATGCATATTTTACCAGTTGTTACTTTTTACAAACTCTATAATTCAGTCAAAGGAACATATCTTGGAAGAGCAATAGCATGATTGCAACAGAGAAAGAAAAAACATCTTTTTTTTTTTCTTTTCAACATGGTGAGAAATGTCGACAAATCCATTCTCTACTGTGTAGAATATTGAGTCTTTGCCCTGTCTGAGGAGCTGATAACATGAATAACCAGTGATCTCATGTAACCTCAGGACAGCAGTGAGATTTGTCAGAAAGTTAGCAATGTGCTGCCTTTAATTTAAAAAAAGGAACATTAGGCAACATGAAATGCATGATTCAGAGAAATCCACTGACATTTTGCTATTGACTGCAACTGATAAAATTGAAGTAGTCAAAATTGTCTGATTTGATCCCTACTGATTGATCAGGCCATGAGTATAACCCACATTGTACTGCAGGATGAATTTTTTGCAGGAAAAATTTAGCTGTGTGTAGGAAGTCAGGACAATGTCAAGGTTGCATTTATGCCCTCAGAGCACAGGAGATGCAGGGTGACTGTATCCTTCCTCTTTTTTTTTTTTTTTTTTTTTTTTTCCCTTTCAGAGTAATCTGTCTGCATAGGGAAATGTGAGGAAGATAATGCCCTTTGACCCTTGTGTAGGAGAAACGTTGCTGACCTGTTCCAAAATGACTCTGCCTGCTGACCTGTCAGGGGTCAAGTGGTATTTTGGGTTCTACTTATTTGCTAGTTGAGCAAGGGGAAGCCTGTGCCTTATTTTTTCTGTCAAGTAAACTGGGATTGTACAACTGATTTTGCAAAATGCCTTGAAATCTATTGGTAACAAACCCCCATGATATATCAACAAACCCCCATGATATATCATTCTGCTCCTTCTTCTACAGTTCTCCTTCAATAACACCATCACCATTTGCTGTAGTTAGTAATACTTAGAGAAATTAAGTGTTTAGGTTTTGGATCATCTTGCCTATAAGTAAGTCATGAAGATAACAAACGCAGTAGATACAGGGTATTTTATGCAAGCTGGTTATCTGGTTTCCTAAATTGCAGAACAAAGTCTGAAATCCCTCGGGGATTGTGTTTAAACAGTTTCATGTTCTGATTTTTTCTACTCTGTCAATACACTTTCCTTTTGTTTAGGACAACTGCAAGTTTTAAATGATGCTCGCTACCTTGGGGTTTGTGCTGCTAGGTCACTCAGGGTGCATTTGGAGGTGAGTACACCATAAAAGTAAGGGAGAAATGCATGTTTTATATCCAAAGGCTATCTATCTCAGAAGCACCAGACTTTTCTAAAGGGTAGGAGGCTTCTCATCTTCTTTCTAATGATAGGTGGGATTAAGAGACTCTGAATATTGCTACTCCCATCCATAAGTAATGTTTCTAACATTGTAGCTGTTGGATGCCAATTGTTCAGTGAAGTGGAAAAAAAAGTGTCTAAACCACATCTTTCAATATTTCTTTGCAACTTCTTGACACTTCAATTTAGTGTGAGTTCCAGTTAGCTGAATCAATAACAGATATAATCCCTAGAGACCTAGGAAAGACCTTCTTTCAGGAGGTTAGTAGATAGACTGTAGGCTTCTTTGTCTGGAGTGGAATCATTGTGCTTTTGCTGCAGAACTAGACCAAAGACTGTGATATTTAGGGCAATTTCAAAGCTTTTTCCGAGATTGTTTTCACAACAAAAGGTTACCCTGTCAGAGCACAGCAGGGGAGGCTGACCACACTTCTGGAGTCAGTATAGACAAGCCCAAGCTTTGTTCTGCTTCTCATCTCTTAAATCAAGTTCCTCGCAGAGGGGCAGAGCAACCCACTGCCAGCTTTACACGTACAGGGAGGATGAGGACAAGATTCCGACCATCTAATGCTATTGAAGCTGGGAGTTACGGCTTACACAAGTGGAATTTAGGGGTGGGATTTATCCAGCTAAATGTTGACAACTATATTTCTCTCCACTGACTATAAAAGGAGCTCAGTGTGACTAGCTCAAGCATAGATGTCTAAAGTTAGATGGGATTAATCCTCCCTGTTTGCCAGAGCCCCAATTCATTTGCATACACAGAAATGTCTCATTGCTTTTGAGATACACCAGGTATCCAAGACATCTACACAAAGCTTGCAAATGTGACACAGGAGCTGTGGAAGAAGGACCTCTTGTGAAGAGACAGCTGAAGATGTGGTGGGGCGCCCTCGAGCATCTCAGATGGCAGTGGGTGGGCACGTCTATGTGGGCATCCATGTAGGGTGGTCCAGAAAACCTTAACTTTTGAAAACCTAAGGTTCAGAACACTGTGGTCTCATTAGCTTGAGAGTTTCCTGGGCACCAGCACTTGGGTACCTTTAAAAAAGTAAATACAGGTGTACTTTATGTGGGAAAATGCTCTCTTTCCCTCTTCAGAAATGGCCACTGTGAAACAAGCTTGCAAACGTTGTTGGCCCAGAAGGGTTTCACGCCAAAGGAGGCCTGACCCTTATGTGATACAGGAGTAAATATTCAGCCCCGGGCACATCTGTGCTGCTTTAAGCCTTTTACATTAAGCAGTTGCTGGACAAAACCCAGAAATAAACCCAACTACAGAGACAGCATAAATCATCATAATAAAAAATAGTAATGATGGATGTTGATATATCAAGATATACCAGGAGACTGAATAAAAGATGACGAGCAAGTGCATTTATTTACTTTTTATAGCATGTCACTATTTTATTTTCCTCTTGTTACACCTCCATGTAGGATGTGCACCTAGTGAAATCAAAAACTACAACCTGCTAAGTAGAGAAATTAAATGCTTTAGAAAAGCATTTCCCATTTCTTTCCTCTAGTGTCCACCAGAGGATGTGCTCTCTGGCTCCTGAAGCAGCTGGTGTAACTCAAAGAGCTCATTAAAGGTGCCTTGTGATCCTTTCTGTTGTGTACATGGCACTTTAAGCTGTTTGCTCTTAGACTTTCTCCCCCCACAACTTCCGGCAAAAAACAAGTTGCTTTTTATTTGAGAGAGAGCTTTTTTATTTGTCAGAGAGGAAGATTCAAATCGGGCACAGCACAATAAACACACCACTTGCAAATCTCTCCGGTTTTAGGCAGTAGGAAAATGAGTTCCTAGCATTTGCTAATACTTCTCCAGACAAGTGTGTTCATTAAACAATGTTAATGTTTTTCTTCTCTTAAAAGCCAAGCTATGGTATGAGGCAGCCTTGTGTTTAGCAGTTGCTCACTGAGTAAAAATCCTATGGCAACCAATAAATGGAAGCCAAAAAATGTTGCAATATTATTTTAGAGGACTCATCTGCTTATTTTTACAGTTAGCCTTGCATAACCTTCTGCATTTTTGGACTCTGCCTTATGTAGAATATTTCTTAAAGTTTCCATTTATTTCAATTGTACACTGCACATTAGGAAAACTCACTTTTAAATGAGTCACAAATACTTTCCCTCTACGATGTTATTCTGCCCTTCTATAACCTAATTATGTACTGCCCTTATGTAATATTTTTTTGATATTGCAGTTTTGCTGAGGATCTAACACTAATTTTTCAGTCTGCAAAGAGAAGATGAAAATAGTGTCATGATGGTACCTTGAAATGTGTCTGCTTCCTGGGATATAAACATATGGACACAACAAATGATAAGTATGGCTCCCGGCTGATGACCAGAGCCGGGTTTGCAGCTTGAGCCATCCTGTATTTCTCACAAGAGTGTGTGAGATGGGTGGGTTTTTTTTGTTTTTTTTTTTTTCTTTCAGTGTTTTTGTGGAAAACCATGTTTATAAACAATGAAAAAAAGTCTAGTGGTAGATTTAAAATGAGATACAAAAAAACCAATTTTGTATCAGTGCAGCTCAGGTGTTTGGTGCATGCCCCTCTCTGTATCACCCTGGCACAACTAACCGTTATCAGCAGAGTATCAAAGACTTGCACCTATTAAGATTTGGCCTTGATGCAGATATGATGGCTGAGCAATGATGTATTTCTCCCTCTCCTCCCACAAAAATAGCAACAAAATCCTGGCAGTCTGTTCATCTTCAGCCGCCAGTATTGCAGTAGGTGGATTGCTTCAAGCCAGCCCTCTATAGCTTGGTTGGTTCATGCCTGATGTTGCAACCCCATCACCCATGACGAATTACACATGTAACTGTTGCAACATTGTACTCTGAATAAATAAAGGCTTGCAACTTTTTCTCTGTCTTTCTTCAGCAAACAGGATCTTACGTAAAAGTGCGGATGGATGAGTTCGCATGCCTGCATGCCTGCATAAGGGTGTGCGTGCACACGCATAAATGAACAATCCTAAATTAGAGTGGGGGTGGGGACGGTACCATTCTGCTTCTCACACATCTCTGCACCAAGCTGGGTAAGAAGCTGAAATAGGAAATAGTGACGTATTCCCCAGTTGCTTCAGAGCATCACAGCTTATTTCTTCAGCAAGAAGAGCTGGAGAAAGGCTTGGCACTTCTGTAGGCTGGAGGTTTGCAAGCTGCTGTGGGTGCTGGTTGAGAGGGGGCCTGATGGGAGGGGGCAGGACCCTTCCCTTCACCTTTTCGGAAAATCCTTGCCCATGCAAATGTACAATTTTTGTAATCCAAAATTTGTGTTACCTCGTGCATGTATATATAAATAGCAGGGGAGCCAACCAGTTCAGCCCTTGGATTCCTTAAATACCTTGGGTGGGTTTCAGTCCTCTGAGCTTATGTTTCTGCAGGAAGGATGTCTCGGTTCCTGTACAGTTCATGGAGACCCGATCAGCACAGCCTGTGGAGCCTAGAGGGCGATTAACCTCATCCCAAAGTAGACACGGATATTTGATCAGATGAATGGCACCGTGCGCCCACTGCCTGGGAAGTCTTTTGTTTTTTAAAGTAGGAACCAAAATGTCTAGCTCAAATATAGACGGCAACCTTGTAGTCACCAGAAATCAGTAACTTGCTCCTAGCCTGACACAGTCTAAGAAAATCAATATACTACTTTCCATTCCCTTTGGTTTCCATGGGCCTTGAACAAGAACATTAAGCATAAAAATTAAAAGAACTATGTGTACAAACAGGTATTTTTGTAGGTACAAGTGTGCATTTATAGATAATAAGGTAGAGTATAACTATTCCTATGCTAATCCTATTAAAATGTTTACTTAGATTGCAAGTTCTTTGGGACAAGGACAGTTTTTTTGCTCCATGTTTGTATATAGCAGCATAATAAATTCTGGATATGCCTAGGACTGGGGGTCCTTCGGACTATTGAAGTAAAACCAATATATTAGAATGGTTGAATAGTTTTAGGATCAAGTACAATATGTCCTGTCCTACGAGATCAGCAGCCTCCCATTCTTCAGACAAGGCATCTGCTCTGTTCTAATTGAATTCTTACGTGTTTTTTTTTGTATGATGGGAACAAATTTTATGTAGGAACTTTAGCTGCAACTGACCTAATATTGCAAAACCCATTTCTCACAGAACCTAAGCAGGTTTTAACCCAGCTTTTGAAAGGAAAGCAAAATATAATAATCTACTTCAGCAACTGTACTCAGAAGATAATCTACTAAGGGTAAATGAAAACAATGGAATAATTTTCTTTTTATGGTCTTGCTCTGAAAAAAGGTCACATAGAAGTCTCATAAGCTAAGTTACTGTTTGTCATTTTAGATGCTCCCAGTATGCCTTGGAATATCAGTCCAAGAGAAACCATCCAGTATATTTTCTGAAGTTTTTTTTTTGTTTTTTTTTTAAAGCAATAGTATTTTTAGTTATATCCAACACTATATTACAATACATATTATATTACTATACTTAAGAACAAGCGATCACCTTCTTCACATTTATGAGAAGAAAGAAATAGCAGGAGATTTTTGAAAAGTTTAAATTTACTGGTTTGATAAACATGGTTTACTTATTTGTAAAACCAAACAAGGTGTAACAGTGTCAACAGCAATCCTTCCTGATCCACACTGAAGTTTTGTAGAATTCTGTTGGGTTTATTAGAATCATAGAATCATAGAATGTATTGCGTTGGAAGGGACCTTTAAAGGTCATCTAGTCCAACCCCCCTGCAGTAAGCAGGGACATCTTCAACTAGATCAGGTTGCTCAGAGCCTCATCAAGCCTGGCCTTGAATGTCTCCAGGGATGGGGCCGCCACCACCTCTCTGGGCAACTTGTGCCAGTGTCTCACCTCCCTCATTGTAAAGAAGTTCTTCCTAACGTCTAATCTAAACCTACCCTGCTCTAGTTCAAAACCATTGCCCCTCATCCTACCGCTACATGCCCTTGCAAACAGTCCCTCCCCAGCCCAATCCTGACTGTTAATGGAAATACCGCCAGGAGCAAGGCTTTTGTCATGATAGTCATGGTCAAAAAACTGTGGATAAAAGCTGTCTGTGCTGCCCTAAGGAACAGCCCATATGGGTTCATCTCCGATGTTTGGAGCCAATTTCAAATACTCCAGAGCAAGAATTCTCCAAGTGTGTCCTGTGGGGTGCAGGCAGCCTCCAAAGACCCTGCCTGGGGTCTCAAAGCACCTTCTCACCTGCAGCCAGCACTGGCAGGTCCAGGTGGGCATCAGGCTGGAGCTGCTACGGGGGTCTCCACAGCTGCACTGGGACTGCAGTAGTGGTCAGGGTGTGCAGGGCTGTGTAGTTTAGGGGAGTCCTGAAAGGCAGTGCTGCGACACGGCTCAGTTTTGCTACACACGCCTCACCCAACCTTTAGGTATTTCCACGCAAAAAAAAGTGTTGCAAGGGCAAACTCAGTATCTTCACAGGGTGAAGGTGTGTGGGCCTCTCCACCAAACAAGTATGGTGTTCCTTGCAATAGGAAATGCTATTGTAAAGGGATATTGTTGCAAACTGCCTGTACTTAGCACTTGCTGGAGGTTAATGCAATACACGTTTACCGATCTATTAATTACGGTAGGTTAATTATAACAAAACCCCCTTTCTTCTGGGGATTCTTCCACTTCATATTTCTACTCAGAGTGAACAGCCTTCATGGAGGGGAGGTTGTGAGTTAAGGTGGGAAGAGTAGAAGTTAATTTATTATTTACAAATAATTTAATTTTTATTTTAAATCTAAATGTGAAATTAGACCAAGAGGAATACGGAGCACTCTCTCCTCCCCTCTCACAGCTGGATACACTCTGCGATCCCTTTTTTTTTGTTGCTACTGTGTCACTTTTCCCACCTCCCATAGCAATGCACAATTCCCAGGCAGCACTCAACACATACAAGAGTTTCATAGATTCACACATGACATCTTTCCAGCTTGTATTGTAGTGCTGTCTCCTCTCATCTTTTAACAAAAGTTTTGTAGTTTTAGAATTTTTCTTAAGACCTCATCTTCTGGAGAACTTTTCTTCTGTCCCTGGTTTAAACTTCATGTCTCTTATGCTTGCAGAGCAAAGCTAAAATGACTGAAATGCATAAAGTATTTTCAGATGTGTAATTTTTTTTTTTTTTAAAGTTCATGGTTTTTAAACAACCTGTGTGTGTTTTGGAGGCCTAACTTGTTTGTTATTTTTAGTGCTGAAGCTGAACCGAACTGCAAAAGCCAAGAAATGTTGTAATCACAACTCTCTAACTACTGTGTTGTAATCTTATTTCATTCAACTGCTGAGGGTTTATATGACCACTGAAAGGAATGCAGCCCTGGCTGGGTACTTTTCCTGTACAAAAATGTTAATTTGTTCCATGCCATCAGCATTTTTTTGGGTATCTATGTCCAAGGCCAACTTTCACTGGTAACCCCAGGTGAGAGGCAGAAGGACAGAACAGGAGACTAAACTTCCCCGTAATTTCTAGACCTCTCAGAAATTATATCCTTTAGGAGCAGGGCTTTTAAATGTTTTGTGGTTTAGTGCTTTTAATAATATACATTATTGCTTTGCAACTCAGTATTCCTCTGCAAAATATCCCAAACATCAAAAATAAAAGATAATAACAATGATGCAATTTCAGGGCAATTTGAAAAACACTTAGATGGACATTTCACACTGGGAACCTTCAGGATTAATGCTGTTTCGCTCCCCAGAACTTATGTTCCTGTTTCTGGGTCATGATATATGTTGGGGATAGCTGTATTTCAAATTCCACAATTGTGTTTGGAAATAAGTGTGCCTGATGCTGAGTTTTGCTATCATTTGGGCCATGATACTGAACAATTAATCATATTATTTTGTTTTAATATTTTATTTCACATTGTAAGTATTTTATATGATTATTTATAAAGAAGATATAATTATTAAAACATATGTATCTAAATATTATGTATAGTTAATAGCATGTAGTATACAATATGTATAAAATTGTATATATTTATGAAAGTATATAATTTGAAATTACTTATGTGTTTATATAAATATACTTATATAGAGACAAAACCAGAGTCCATTTTGTGGTCTCTTCTGTTCAGCTAGGTGAGGAATAATTGTTCTCATGCTGCATCACACAGGGCTATTTCACCAGCCTGCTCCTTGTAGTTCTTTTCACATAAAGGGCTAAGCAGAGTCACCAGTGACAAGGGAGCAGGTTGCAAATGCCTTACGGCACAGATTTCCCTTTCACACTCAGCAACTTCCAGGGCAGAATGACTCAGGTGACTGATGGTATCAATGCCACAGGAAAAAAGATAAAAATTTGGATGGAAGGAATGCAGCAAACTGATAAAAAGAACTTCAGTCTCCATAGTCATCCGGCATCTTCCTGATCTGAATCTAATCATATTGCCCTGCCCTTCCCTTCCCTTCCCTTCCCTTCCCTTCCCTTCCCTTCCCTTCCCTTCCCATTTCTACCTCACATTTGCTCCCTTTTTGCTTCCTGCTGTCCTGTGAATGGTGCTGTGGCTCCTGAATCATGAATGGAGGAGTACAGTGATCTGAGGAAGCAAATTATTGCTATAGAAAAGCCACTATTTCACAGTTTCTCCCCTTCAAAATCCACGGTCTGAAAGGGATATATCCACCCCCTTCTATTCCCCACATGTTTGGAGAGTCACACAGGAGCTGAAAACAGAGGGCAATTTTTAATTTTCGTGGTTGCCTCAAGACAGTTAAGGCTTTATGCTATAGCACAACCAGTATCCCCAACTCTTATTACATTCAATCAAACTTGAATGTCCTCTAGCAGAATTTCATTTAGATTTTGTAAGATCTGGCCTTTTGAAATCAGCATGAATTATAATGTTCCAGTCAATAGTTTGTCCAGCAGACGGCAAGTCACTTGATTTTGCTTAAGTATGTCTCAATCTCTTAAACAATAAGTCTTTTCTTTGCTGAAGTAGGACTGGTGTGCATGCAGGAAGAATAAGCTCATTCTAACAGTTTTGCTTTGCTTTTCTGTTCTATACAGCAAGAGTTTGTAAATACACTGTATTAAAGCATGTTTGGTAGCAACATGTGAACTGGGCTGATAAAAGAAGAATTGACACAAACTACTCAACCTCAATCTAATAAGATCAAAACATATCAGGGATTTTTTGCTTATCTGTTGGTTGGTTGTGGGTTTTTTCTGTAGGTTATTGTTTCACAGCTGTTTAGTTTTTGTTTCGAAGAATATCTGACGGCAGGACTGTAAAATCACAGAATCACAGAACGGTAGGGATTGGAAGGGACCTTCAGAGATCATCTAGTCCAACCCCCCTGCCAGAGCAGGGTCACCTTAGAGCAGGTTGCACAGGAACACGTCCAGGCGGGTTTTGAATGTCTCCAGAGATGGAGACTCCACCACCTCTCTGGGCAGCCTGTTCCAGTGCTCTGCCACCCTCAAAGTAAAGAAGTTCCTCCTCACGTTGAGATGGAACTTCCTACACTCAAGTTTGTACCCATTACCTCTTGTCCTGTTGCCGGGCACCATTGGAAAGAGCCTGGCCCCATCCTCCTGACACCCACCCTTTAAGTATTTGTAAGCATTAATTAGGTCACCCCTCAGCCGTCTCTTTTCCAGACTAAGCGGACCCAATTCCCTCAGTCTTTCCTCATAAGAGAGGTGTTCCAGTCCCCTAATCATCTTTGTAGCCCTATGCTGCACCCTCTCCAGCAGTTTCCTGTCCTTCTTGAGCTGGGGAGCCCAGAAGTGGACACAGTACTCGAGGTGTGGCCTCACCAAGGCAGAGGAGAGGGGGAAGATGACCTCCCTCGACCTGCTGGCCACACTCTTCTTGATGCCCCCCAGGATGCCATTGGCCTTCTTGGCCACAAGGGCACATGCTGGCTCATGGTCACCCTGTTGTCCACCAGGACTCCCAGGTCTCTTTCCACTGAGCTGCTCTCCAGCAGGTCAGCCCCTGACCTGTACTGGTGCAGGGGGGTATTTCCCCCTAGGTGCAGGACCTTACACTTGCCCTTGTTGAACTTCATTACATTCCTCTCTGCCCAACTGTCTGGCCTGTTCAAGGAACACCATTAGTTACCAGCATCCGACTGCACTCTGTGCTGCTAATCACAACCCTCTGAGCTCTGCCATTTAGTCAGTTCTCAGTTGCTGAGTTGAGGTAGACAGCATCCACTGCTCCCCCCTCACCTACCCAGCCAGTCATGCCATCATAGAAGGCTATCAGATTGGTGAAGCATGATTTCCCCTTGGTGAATCCATGTTGTCCAGTCCTGATAACCTTCTTTTCCTCCACTTGCTTTGAGATGACGCCCAGAACAAGCTGTTCCATCATCTTTCCAGGGATGGAGGTGAGGCTGACCGGCCTGTAGCTTCCTGGGTCCTCCTTCTTGTTCGTTTTGAAGACTGGAGTGACACTGGCTTTCCTCCAGTCCTCAGACACCTCTCGTGTTCTCCATGACCTTTCAAAGATGGTAGAGAGTGGCTTAGCAACAACATCTGCGAGCTCCCTCAGTACCCATGGGTGCATCCCATCGGGGCCTGTGGATTTGTGGCTGTCAAGTTTGCCAAAATTATCTCTAACTTGATCCTCCTCAACCAAGGGAGTCTTCCTTTCTCCAGATTTTTTCTCTTACCTACAGGATCTGGGATTCCTGGGGGCCAGCCTTAGCAGTAAAGACTGAAGCAAAGAAGGCATTCAATAACTCCACCTTCTCTGCATCCTCTGTCACCAGGGCATGCACTTCATTCAGAAGCGGGTCCATATTTCCCCTAGTCTTCCTTTATTATGACAGGGAATTCTTATGATATTTTTCTACCTGAGCATAAGCCAGAAAGCTCACGAGAAAGATTGTCTTCATCTTTCCTTGTCAATATAGTTAAGTACTATCTTCTTTAAGTGGTCATCTGAATAGGATGTTGCTAATTACTAATCACCAACAGAAAAGGGATTAAACATGAAGCCATACATATCGAAGATACTTTTCAGGTGGAGGGATAGATTTGCTGACATTAACCTTCTGTAACTTGGTTTTCTGTCTTGTTTCTGTTCAAGATACTGCAGACCAAATGCTGTAAGAGAACATGCACTTTACAGGAGAAAATGTCTTTGGCACAAAGCTCCTTCTTAAATCTGCATCAGGATATCCCAGCTATTCCAGATTAAAATCAGGCTGAATCCTCTATTTTTAGGAGTATTCTCCATGACTTACAATTTTATACTTTTTACATACAGTACTATAGCAATCACAAATTCAACTTATTAACCTAAACCATAGGCATACGTTCTGCTTCTTACTCCTGGTTAATTCTAATCAGTTACGTATTTTCTGAGAACTAAAGACTATTTTGGGTGAATATAATGAGTGAATTAGCCAAACATTCACCAATACTGAGTAAAACTAAGTCTGAATCTGCTATCTAGGCTCTACATTGATTTTTGAAAAGTTCTGTGGTGAAAACCTTGGACCCGCTGAAAGGAATAAAAACCCAGTCATTGACCTCACTGGAACCAGAATTTCGTTTAGATGTTCTATAGGTTCACTGAATTATTTTTCTTTCCAATTCCTAAATGAAAATCTAAATATTTTCAAAACCTTTGAAACTACTTACTGTTCATCAGAAGTAACAACCACCTGCTTTCTCAGAATTCGGTTCCCTATTGAGCAAAACAATTGCAATGAATCTTTTAGGTTTTTTTTCAGGAAAAGTGAAAAAAAAGACAACAGTAATAATTTTGTTTTGCTTTGTTGTCTTTCTATGTGGTTGCCCTATCTCATTCCCTTTGAATCCAGTGGTACGCATAGAGATGGGTGTATGTTTCAGTCCTCATGATGTGATTCTTTTAAGTACCAGTGGATATTGCGATGAGATTCTTCATATTCATCTTAAGTCTTGCTTTCATTTACAGTCATCCCACGGTCTTAATTATGCCCATTTGGCAGAAGCTGCATCTCTGCAAACAGGGACCTTGGGTCTGGAGTTTCTGTGGTCTGTATCTGCATAGTTTTTGTGGGTTTTTTTTTTAGAGGAGAAGAATGGATGAAAGAATGGTCCTGTTTTTCCCTCTCATTTCTGAAGGGAAATTAAATAACAGCCATGGCTCTACATTATAGCCTTCCTTTCTGCCTTGCTTTAATTTTAGCCATCTTTTGCTGGTTCCTGTTATACTTAGTTCCTGAACTCTCAGCACAATAAATGTTATTGTTCATGGGGAGAATGAGTTGTATAATTGTCAAGTCATCAACAATCAGCTGGCCAATTGCCTGAAGCCTTTTTTGTTTTCTTCATGGGACATAACTGCAAGTACTTATTCATGTGAATGAGTCTTACACACCTAAGTAGACCTATTGACAGTAGTGCTGAATTGAATGAAAAAAAAAAGGGGTTGTGCAACAATGTCTTTTAAACCTAGGACTGAAGTTCTAGTTGGCACAAATCTTTAGCTGATGGTATAAATTCAATTGGTTCTGGCAACATATACACCTCTATACCATTTTTACTTTTTGAAAAGGCAGATAGAAGCAATCAAATTCAGAAGCAGAAATCGGTTATGCAAGTTAATTTCAAAAGCAAGGAATGATGTGGTTAGGGCAAAGATAGAGACTCTTGAAATGCTTAGTAAAAATATAAAATTGGATCTGTCTCATGCTATTAACATCTTGCCAAGTGTTGATTTCTTTGGAAGAACATACCAGTGTAGAGAAATCATTATCTTGATATGCCAAACCCCAAATTCAAGACTATGGAAGACAGACACGACAAAACTGACAATGTTCACACCTTCTAAAGATGAGGAAGGAAGCTGAAAAGTAAAAAGTAGTAATCACAGAGCAATATAATGAAAGAGAATATTATGCTTCTTGCAGTAGCAGGAACAGGCATTAGTATTTACTTGTTCAATAATAATAATAATAAATAAAACCATGAATAATAAATATGTTTACAATACTTTTCAAGGAAACATTCTAAGAGTCTCAAAATAAAATCAAACTAAAAAGGGGTAAACCCACTTCGAAATTGCTTAAAGTTGAACTTTTAAGCAATAATTATTTTTGTAATGAAACAAAATCACAGAGGGGGAATTACCAGCATGAAATGACTGGTATCTGGGAAAGTCTCATGTGCTGACTCTGGAATTTACTGTCATGAAAGATAATCTGCCCATTCTATAGCTGTCATCACATAGAATGCTTCCACATCTGGTTTGATATAGCATGTTTCCTTTCTCCTCAGTAATACAAGTGGTTCTTGGCTGCAGGGTCCCTTTCTGGAGCCACTAAGAAACACCTATGTTCCTCACCCAAGGTGGGATTCAGTTACTTAAACATAGGTCTCTGGCACTGTTTGGGAGACGTTGGGCTAGCCTGCCTAGCCTTCAGTTGCTGGATGAGAAAATGCAGGTCTTCTGTAAGGTCTGTGTCATGTCTGTCAGCACATCTTGTGCATCTCAAATATCATAAGACACTTGCTTAGTTTTCTGACAGTGTAGGTGTTTACATATGAGCTGGGTGTCTGTGTAGGCTACCAGTGAAGTCCATAGAGCTGCTCACCTTGTTCTAACCACCTCCATGTGGCCTCATGAAACGCCTCACAAACCCTACTGACATCTTCAGCTTTACTTCTCACCAGCATATAACCCCTCACTTCAGTCCTATGTACTTGGCCCTAGGCTACCTGCTCCTTAGCTCAGCAGCCAGCACCCACCATCAACCTACCAATACCCTACAGGGTCTATCTTTTCTATCCTAGTGCAATCTGAGTGCAGCATGTTCTATTGAGAGAGCATCTTTTTTGGTTAGGTGTTGACTAATAGCTTGGTAACCATCAATGACAGTCCCTCCAGCTCATTGTGGAAGGATGGAAGTCCTTTGTTGAAAAGAAGCTGATTGTTCTTTCTGTTTCAGCTCACCAAAATCTGTACAGAGGACACCACAGCAGATGAACAAGAAAATGCAGGAATTCTGAAATGCCATGAGATTTGTTTCTCTTGTCTAACATCAGTTCAATAATTCTGCCTTTCTGATGTAAAGTCGGAATGCCTCATCTCCATTTTGTGAGTCAATTATATTGGGGACACTGTAAGATGTCTGTGCAGTGACTGGAACTATGTGAACTTCGAACAGAAGATTTGTTTCCCAAAAGTTAACTCGACATTTCCTCATCTTGTCACCTTGTTGTTTAGCTTTGATGTCTTATAAGATTATATTTCTTCTTTTTTCTTCTTCCAGCAGCTGGAACTGGTAGTTACTTCTCATAGAGGGGATTTTTTTCCCCTTTACATCCTCTTTCAAGGTGAATTTTATTAAAATCTCATATGATACGAAAAATTTGTCTCAGTAATTTTAATATTTCGTAAAGTGTCATTGCTTTTTTACATTTTTTTTAAAAAAACAATCTATCAGAAAAACAATATTGAGGTTTTTTCCACAGTGGAAACTGTGAATTATTTATAACAGTAGTTTGATTATATTAAAAAGCACAATCCCAAGTCTGCAGTACATTACTGGCTCCATTCCTTGCCTAAAACAGGCGTGTTTATATTTTTCCTCAGTAAATATGTGATAATTAAATGCAAATAGACCATATTTTTCAAACGAATTCCCAACCCTGGAAACTTGGATGATGATAATCTTGCCTAATAAATGCACAACTGCAAGTGAAATCAAAGTTTACTGAAGCAGAACATTCTTAGCAGTCAGTAGCAGCCATCACTTAGTGAAAAAAAGTACAGGATTAATATAGACACGTCATTGAAAAATGGATAGCCTTAAGGTATTTTATAATCATGGTATATACCTAAGTATTAATTGAAAACACTGTGCACTCTTTATGGGATGTTCTCGGATAATCCATTCCTATAAATTATGAGGTTATATTGAAGTCATGCCTAAGGCTGTCATCAGTTCTCTTGCATGTTCCCCATTGTATGTGTTACCCCTGTTTCTAGGTCAGCTTTTCAGCCTTTTCCTTTCCCCTTGTGAAATAAAGCAATCTCTCTCCCATATATATATTTCCTTTACGAAGAGACATACTCACGTTTCTTGGCTGGCAACACCTGGTCTTCTCCCGCTCCTGTACAATCTGAGGTCCTAAGTCTCCCTTGAGGGTAATGGAAGGGCTTTTGTATCACTCTGGTAGTTGCATGCCAACAAGTTGCTCTGTTTCCCCCTCCTTTTTGATGTGTTGGATCTCTCTGCCTTGTCTCTCCCAGTCTGCTGGGCTAAAGAAGGGGGAATATCGAATCTCAGAGAAGAGAGCATCAAAGGAGGTACTATCTCCAGTTCAGCCTGCAATGAGAAACTGAAAACTCCTCTGCATCCCTCTTCATTCCCTTCTTTTTTTCTCATTCTTCCCAGCATACTCCACTTCTATGCAGCTGTTTTCTAACATCTGGAAATAAATTATCATATGCCCTTAAGAAGAGCCTTAAAGTGTGGGATCTTGTTCTCTCAATGGCAGGATGCTGGCAATAAGCTGAGCATTGTCTTTGTATTACCTGGCTGGCTGCCCTCCCTGTCCCAAGTAACTCCCAGTTTTCCTTGCTGGGATTCCAGTAGCTGCACCCCCAAGACAGTATTCCTGAGGTATTTGGAGAGAGGCCTAAGAATATCTCCCCTTCTTTCCGTATGACTTCCTCACATGAGAGTATTTTTCCCCCTTTAACTAATTCTCCTTACCAGCTAAAGAAAGAGGTTGTATTTTGTTCACTCTTAATGGCCTTATGAACGGGGAAGAATATTATAGGGCCTGAGGAAGCATGAATTTAAGGTCTGATGGCTATTCCTTCTGTAACTCTATCCCTTTCATGTATCACTGTTTTCTTGCCTGAACCTGGAGAAAGAGAGCAGTTGCGGGGGAGGAAAAGGCAGGTTCCTGGAAAAAGGAGTAGCTGACAGGATGTTGCTTTTGTTGGACAAGATCCGTCCTGTTGACAACAGGGAGGACACAGTAAGGCTGAGAGTTAGCTACCAACCAAGCAGCATGCTGCCAATCAGAGTTCGGAGGCCAAACTTTCATTCTTCCTGCCAAGAAAAGGCATTTGAATTGGGACTGAAGTATGATTTCAATTTCACTCCAGTTTAATGCAGACAGCAGAAAAACACGGTGACTCACAATACATTCTTGCCCCTACAATAAATAAAATTTCCTCTCAGAAGTCTGCAATTTTGAATCAGTAGAGAGGCATGGTGAACACTTGATCCTAGGATGTACACAACACAACAGCTGGGTTTTCATTCTAAGAAAGGCCAAGAAATGAACACATTGGAAGTCTGCAAGAAAGGCCACAATTTACATTAATGTTCGGTTTCCTTCACAGATGTGGAAATAACCGCTCTTAAAAAAAATATTAAAGGGCATTAGCTGATCCTATTTCCACAACTATAAATCTTAAAACTACCAACCTATGCCCCAAAGCAGGCACCTCCTTACCCGCGTGTCTTGTAGCTCTCTCCATGGTGTGTGGTGAGGGGAGGGAGGTAAAGGGGGTGACTGAAGAGTGTATTGCCACACCCAAGGCTGTAAAAGTAAAGTTACCGTGTAAACTACAAATTTACTCCATGGCATTGCTACACTAAACAGTAATGGGTAGAGGAGATTTTTTCCTTTCTCTGTCCTTCTGGGCTTGTGGTCCTAATGCCTGATCAGCTTCTCAGTCACATAGCCAAGGCCAGATCACCCCCAAAAGTTGGCAAGTGTATTGACCAGTGGCGTCGTTCACTCTTTATCTGTCTCTGAAGGTGACCAGGAGATATGAATAACAGTTTAATTTTGGATTTTAGATGCAAGCCTGAGGTTTTCACTTTATGTAATGCTTTCTGAAATGTCCTGAAAAGAACTGAAGAGTTAGGCTGAAGTCCAGGAAAGGAAATGAATGGCAGAAATGATACATAATCTCCCCTGACATCCTGTTAACACAGCCTCGTGCTTAGCCCATGAGCTCTGCCTTGCAGAGCTGGCAGGGTGAACAAGCCCCTGCCTACAAACATGTTTTTGCAGCCCTGTCCTGGTTTGCTGTGCACCAAACCCTTTGCTACGTGCCAGGGTCTTCTGGTCTTGCTGTTCTGACAGTGGGCTGGGAAAGCCACGTGCAGTGCCTCACGTCCCATTCTCCAATTCCTCCAGTGCTGACTTTCCCTGCACTGGAACATGGTGGCCCAGACTGGGATGTGTTCAGGTCATACAGGTTCATGTCTCTTCTCAGGCATTTAAAGCCTGGTTCAAAGTCCATTAAATGCAAAAGAAAGGTTTTAACTGACATCAGGAAGTTTTGATCAAGCCCCCCGGGAAGAGCTGGGATGAAGGACAGGAAGTACAATTTAATGGTGTGGGTTTTTTTCCATATTATTATTTATTTATGAATATATTTATTGACTTCTTTGATGTTTTAATCATTGTGGAAGCACAGCAAACTGATGGGTCCCTATTAACATACATTTAAATACAAAAGGGACAGTTTATTTTTAAGCAGTTTGAGCACCTGCAATTCACGTTAGCTTCAGCTGGAATTCTGTGCGCTCAGCAAATTAAAGGTTCAGTAAACAGTGTTATAACAGCATTGACTTAAGATGAAATCATAAATGCATGAAAACTGGACAAAGCCTAAAGCTATTTGTAGCTATATTCAATATGTTATGCCTCTCGGCCCTGGAATAGAAGGTTGGGAAAGATCTCAGTGGCTGTGAATTAGTTCAGCGTCTCAACTATAGCACCTGAGAAGATGAGAGCTGGTACTTTGTTTATATTAGGTACCCAACCAAAAATTTTCATGTAAAAGAAGGATTAATTTTTTATTACAACACCTCTATCAAATTAATCTTAGAGTTGAATTAGTCTGTTTTGCTGAGTCCTGCAGGCCACCACCTTTCTTGTTTAAAATGCTGAGACTACTAATTCTCCATTTCTCGGGAGAATTGAGACAGTGTGATTTTATGCAACCTCATTTTGCTTCTGCAATATGCCATTCCCCAGTGATTCCCATTTGTGGTGCCTACCATCTAATACCCATGCATTTCTAGCAAAATCACTGCGTAAATAAGAGCAGATATGTTCTTAATAAACAAACTCAACCTCAATTGTTAATAAACAAACTCAACCTAAATATCTTGTACATAGTGAGTAACTCGATCTACTGCAGGCTAAGTTGGTCCATTAAGAGAGACTCAAAGTACCGCTCTGGCCCTGTTTTCAGGTCAGTCCAAAAGTGTATTAACCTGCCTTGAAATGCCCAGGAGGTGTGGGAGATACCTATTGGATATGCTAACCAAGGGAAACTGGAGAGCTTAAGTGCAGACAGAAAAGAAACAAAGCCAATTTTCTATCTGCTTGGATAAGATATTATTACCTCAAGAGATTATACATACCAGAAATGAGATTTTGACTCCTGCTCTTGCAAATTCCTCCAACAGGAAAAGGCTACATCCTTCCTTGGATTTAAAAAGTGTTGTGAGAAAATCCCATCATTGTGCTTGCCTTCCCCACCTGATGCAGACAGTACCAGGGAGTCATCAGAAATACTTTGGTGGACTGACACAAGTCTCTGCCCTTTCAGGGGATTCTAGAAGTGTATGATAGATAAGAGGTAGTGACCAGTTTGGAGCACTCTGTTTCTTGGTTTCTTACACAGATATACTAGTGTCTTTCTTCCTTCCTATGACATTTCCCACAGCAGTGGACTTTGGGGCAAAGAGGAGCTGAAGATGCCTGATATTGCCCCGTTATCTACTTCAGTGGAGTAAAAAAGCTGGAGGTGTGACGGATAGCATATAGGATGTCTGTGTAAAAAATAAATAAATAAATGTACATAATATAGAGGAATAAGGTTCAAAACGGCCACCCTGTAAATTCAGAGAAATTAACAACACAAATGTTACTGAGAAATGGGGACAAGAGCAGGTAAAACACTGGGCTGGGACAGAATGTCTTGGCTAAAGTGGTCAGGCTGCAGGTGAAGCCCTCCCCTCTCAGCTGGGACCCAGTATGCGTTTCGTGCCCTTCACTGAATGAAGGACAGTCCCTCCTACATTTGGAGCAATCAATTTGTTAATCCAGTGCCGGGAGCACTCGCTATCACATCTCTTTTAAAGGGAATTTTTCTGAGTCATGAAAATTAGGGAAGTGCTCAAATGAAACTCTACTATTTATTATGAGTGCCTCCCTCAGAGCCCCCTGCTTCAGGGCCTGTGGTAGGAGCCCGTTTCTCTTTTGCAATCTCTTTTCTAATACTTCTTTCAGTAAACAACAGCTGACCCTCATAAGTGTGTGGAACTGACTGGCCCCAGGCCCTCTCATCTCTAAAAGAGTAAGCTGTGCTGTTGCACAGACAGATACATGTCCTTCAGCATGTTTTATCATTGGTTTTTGGGGGATTGGGTATACAGATAGTTTGGGGTGGAGGCGAACTTCATGATACTCTGAAATCAGGCAAGTCTGGGGCTTCTGCAGCTAGTAGTTCTGCTGTTACTTCCCTCAAATGAAACAGTCTTGCTGGGATTTTGGAGGAACCGGGAGTGAGGGTCAAATGGACAGGCAGAGAGGTTGTGGTTTTACCGCAGGAGGAGGTTTTTACCACAAAGGAGAGGGAAAATCTGTGAAGTGGTATTTGCTGTGATTCACCTCTACTACATAAGAAATAGTATTTCTGAGACCCTCGGCTCTTTAGCCAGATTTTCTGCTCTAGCCAACTTGATGTGATTATTTACTTGGGACAGGGAAAAGGGGATGTGGCAGAGTCTGACTGATCTTCCACCAAAGAAAGGAAGATGACGACCACACATGCTGCTGGATAAATAAGGCACCAACATGCCATTAGATATCTAACTGGCTTCAGAACTACAAAGATGTGTTTATTATTTACAAGTTTTGCTATTTGCACAATGCTTGCCCAAGGCCTTGTGGCCAGGTTTGAATCCTTTTTTTCTTGCTCCCACTGAGCAGTGGTTTATTTTGTCAAAACTCATTTCCATACCTCAGTTGAGACAGATGTCATTGTTTGTTTGTTTCCTTTCTGTTTGAGATTTGGATAGTGATCATAAGGGATCTTTGTACAAATCCTACAGAGCAGATCCTATCACCCAAATTGGGGACATTCAGATCTGGTAGGGCCTTGCAGTTCTTCGTTGACTTCCATGTGCTTTCAAAGGAAACTCACTGGTCAGCACCAGTGAGCCTGCTGCAGGGTGGAGGCCTCAGTCAGAAGGAACCTTGTTCAGCATGGTATTTAAATTCATGTTCTCAACCACTGATGCTAGAAATTCAAATGTCATTAGTATCACGCATGGTAAACGAGAAGGTGTAAATGAGGCACAAGATGAAGACAGGCTCTATATACAATTGTGCCTCTATGTATCTAATACTAGTATATAGCTCTAATGTTGCTAATGCATTTTTAAATGTGCTCCTGGGTGAACCTTTTTACTTTATTTTTTAGGAGAGGACTAAATCCCTCTTTCCCTCTGCTTTTAGCTTCTTTTTGTTTTCTCTGCACTGAACTCTCCCATATTATTTGGTGCTGGGGACTAAGGAGAAATGTGTAATTTCTCAAAATAAAACAAGTATACATAGATGCGGATGATGCCAAGTCTTCTTATAAGTCTGTATGGAAAAACATACCTGAATATGGAGAGCCATTGTACCCTTAATGTGCCTGGATATGGGAATACATTTTTAAATAAATGTTTTATCTGTCAGCTTCTGTAAGAAAGAAATTTACACCAGAATGGAGAGAGTACAGACTTGGAGAGAGAAAGAGCTGTAGCTCCACAAACATGGATAATACAAGCACACAATACAGGTTAGGCATTTTGGCCTTGACTTTTAGGAGCTGTAGATCTGCCTGAAAATATACCTTCTATTTAGAGGCCAGCAAGTGTTCTATAGTGGCCAAGGACTGCCTGTGGCTGAATTAAAAATGTAGATCTCTAACAGTTATGCAGGGCTTTGTGCTGATTATTGACAAATGAAATTTCTGTATCATAAAAACATGTCATCTAGGAGTGATGCTGAATCAAGATGACTTGAGAATAAATGGGGCCACTTCACAGATAGCTCAGCCAAGACTTTTCAGCTCAATTTGAAGTCAAGATCAGAAACACAAACATAGTTAGCCAGCCCTTTTCTTTTACACAATCCACATGGCGATCACTACAGTACTTTTCTGGAAATCAGAAATGTCCTTGTCTGCAATTTATATACAGTAAAGATTATTGCCTTCTGAAGAAAGTATTTTGGAGGGGCTATTCAAAACAAACTGAAAAAGCTCAAGAAACTTGGAAAAAAGACCACTCATAGCAGGAGATGGACATGATAAAAATGTGCAAAGCAACAACTGAGATAGAGATAGGAGGAAATATTTTTTCAGCCAACCTGTAATTAGCTTGTGGAAGTCACAGCTACAGAGAGTCAAGGGCAAGAATATAATTACATTCCAAAAGGGACTGGAAATGTATATTGATGTAATTAATTACAACTCTGGATATGTTTCCTAAAGTTTTGTTGCAGCAATATCGAATCTTGTTCTTCCCTCTGGAGGGACTGTGTTTTTGCAGAAGGCCAAAGAACACGTGTGCAGGAAACAGCCCGTAGGTAGTCTGCAATGCACAAATGACACTCCTGAGGGAGAAACAAAGGTGCTGTTATGGCATTGAGCAGTAGGGCCAGTAAGGTGCTGGGTGGTCTGTGTGTGTGTAAGACTGACACAATAATGAGTTAGACTAATACTCAAACATACAGTCACGGATGCCAGATGGTCACCAGCTGGGAGACAAGTCTCATTTTTGAAATTGTACATCCTTTGTAAGATATCGTTATCGCTATCAGCCTCTGTAAACTTTATTTTAACAGTCTGCTGTGTTGGCTGAATTTAACAGTACACTAAGTATGGCAATTATAGATACTGAGGTAATTTTAAGTTATGACTGGAAAGTTTTCCAAAGGCAACTATTATAATTGGTTTACATAAACTAAGAGGCTACTGTAGTGTGTATGCAAAGGCCACATGGAGAAAAGCTCTCCGGTATTGCACATTCATTTTTCAGTGATATGATGCAAGCCCAGATAGCGCGCTTTGGCATTGACAGTGTTTTATTGGGGGTTATTCTGTCCTTTCTTATCACAGAGGAAAATAGCTAGTATTTTCCTTACTACTTAAATACATAGCTTAGTAGCTAACACGTTAGGAAAAACAAAGTGATCAGGAATGGGGTGGTGCAATCCCAAAAGTAAAATAAAACCTACACTAATAAACCATGTGATGGAAATACTAAAGTTTAGGAGTTCTTTTGCAAATGGGGAATAATAACTGTCTGCAACTTCCGTTCTTGGCAGAAGAGACTTGTGATCGCATTTGCTGTGGGAGGTCAGGAACAGTCAGATGATACCACCTGACCAGGTTACTTGGTGATCATCTGCTCTGCTTGGTTCCAAGGGTAGTCTTGACCGAGAGGACCTAATACAGAGGTATAAAAGGTATTTATGAAAAGAATGAGAGTGTGTAGCTGAGGAAATAGACGTGGGCCCGCATGATCCCCTGACCTGTTCACTGAAATTTAGGGGTGCTTCAAGGCATTTGCTAGTTGTTTTGGGTGAGGCTTGGCTGAGGTAACAGGTTTTTTGGGTTTTTTTTTTGTGATTGGAAAACACTGGAAAGATATTAATAGGTGATCTCTGAGTAGTTCTGTTTCTCTTTGGATTTTCCACGTCTGATGAAACAATTCAAACTCAAAAAAAGAGACACATCAAAACAGACATCTTTTGTGCTGGCTCAATATGTTCATATCTAGATTAAACTGTGAGCGAACCAAGTCTGACTGTAGTTACTTGAATAAGTTGCAGAACAGTCCCATCTCATAAAAAGACTGTTAGAAGCACAAGAGGTATTGTCATGCAGTACAGAAATGCATTGGTAAAACTGCATGAAGAAGCAATACAGCCTTGAACTGCATTAGGTAGCAGACAGATAGAAAGCTTTGCGTCTCAATAGCAAAATGTTCCTACTACCAAAGCACAGACAGATAACTGTTTCCATCTCATTATGTCTTTGGAATAACTTCTTTCCATCAATGACCACCAAATGAATGCTGGACTGGAGTGTGGTTTACCCCTTACAGATCTGGGCTACAACGTCCTCCTTCCTTTAAAGACCCACCTCAATTGGAGTTATACCTCAACATGGACTTTCACAGATCGGATTCTTAGTGTGAAAGTGTACTGCACTTAGTACTGCAGTATTCTTCTAGAAAAGAAGAGTTGATCTATATTATCTGTTACTTACTTCCAGCCTTAAAAAATATTACTTGAAAAAGGCTCAAAAAAAAAAATTGTGCTCATTTCCAAAGGGGCTGTTTCTTGAACTTCCCTTTCCAGCTCCTTCCTGTTCCTGTGTCTATAGAGAATTTTGTGTGCATTTTGCATCTCCTCATTTACAACAAAACATTATTTTTGACAGAAACTTGAATGTCTATCACTTTGATTAGTGACATACATAGATTATTTGAAGTTGTTCATCAGAACACCTGTTTTCATCAAAACCAAGCTGGTATGCTTTCCTCAGCAGTGGCCTGGGCCTTTGGTTCTAACTCCTGGTTAATGCCAGTTGGAGCTGTCAGTGGCCAGTGACTCACTGGCTTGAATTCTCATTTATTCTAAACTCAGTTGGAGAGGGATCTGCTTCCTCCTCTCACTCTTTCAGGCTCCAACTGGACATTTAGTTAATTTGACCTAATAGGAAAAAAATTTAGAAATGCTGAATGTACTTTTTGCCCATCCCCTTTTTTTCCTTCCTAGTCTTGTACCTCTTCAGGGACATGTAGACTTGAAGCAAATAGAAAATATTGGAGTTGACAGGCCTCGTTCCATTGACAAAAGTATGAAATTCCGTTAGCAGCATGAGCATAAAGTTGAGCACGTGCAGTTCTAGGAAAGTACAGCTAGTGCTTAAATACTCACTAAACAAGCAGACGCTTTCCTCTGTACGTGCTATTTTCAGAGAGATATTCATATTTCATGTATTTTGCCTAGCACTTTTTAAAGGGATGACAGTGAAGTTCATTGCTTTTCTGGCTACCCACTCTCAAACCTACCATGCATTAAAAGAAATCTCTTAATTCTGTTTTAAGGTTCTAGGCCAGAGCACCTGGGATCCAGGAATCATTGCTGAGAACAGCCACTTGCTAATGACATCATGGTGAGAACCTAACACTCACAGAGAACCACCAGCCACGCACAAAACCAACAAAACCAGACAGCATCTCCTAAACTTTCTGGCACAACCTTGACTCAGGATGCAAAAGAATAGTTAAAATAGCTTTGCAGCTTGTGCTTCCAAGTTGTTTCTTTACAGACCCAAAAGCATACGCTAGACAGATGTGCTCAGTCTGATAAGTTTGCATATGGTATTGATGATCTGTAGATATCAGAAAATTCTTGGATTTATGTAAGTAGATATGTCCAAGTAAAGTCTGTGAATATTAAGGGAGTATAATTCAGAACTGATGTAACTTATATGACTGGAATATTAGGATTCTGCTTTAGGCTTCAAATATGCAGGATATCAACAAGAAATAATTATTTTATCTGCATCTTTTCAGATGTCTTGCTAAGATGCAGTCATTTAGCCCTACTTTTACAACAAAGTCTGTAGCTTAAAAAAAATCTGTAATTTCTTCAGATTCTTTTTATGAATTACAGTGTTATAGCCATTGCCATTGTTTGGTCTTGTAGTTTATGGGATTTTGGGCTGGGGGCATGGAGTCTTCAATGGAAGTCCGTATATTTTACTTCCAGAAGTATATGAGCCCTGGTACTAAAAACGCACCTATTCTTATGATCTTGCAGAGAACAGTAATACTTCCAGCTGTAAATATAATGAAGGAAAAGTCTGTAGGGAGTTTCTTAGCATGTCTATCAGAGACCTCTCACATTACACTGTTTTGCAGTCTGAACAGCAAGCAAAAATCCAATGTGGGAATATAGGATTTAGTTCATGTAAGGATTTGCTTAATGTCTAACACAGAGTTTCCATAAGTTCCACTCTAATGCGCCCTCAGTTTTTATTTATCACAAAAATATACTAAGAATTAACAAATTTTAAGGTTGTTTTGAAAACATCCCTATTGGTTACATTAAAGCTAAAAGAATGTCTTGCTCTTGCCAAATACTATGGTTTTCCTTCCAATAGATCAAAAAAATGGTGAACAAAACCTGAAGCACAGACTGCGTGCTGAGTACCTTCTTTTAAAGAGTACTTGCTATTTCAACAAGCGGCTTCTGTGACAGGGAACTCCAGCCCTTCTCAAACAAAATCTCTTGGGGACAGGCATGTTACAGAGCTGTAAGGGACTAACATCGTACTGATTCTCATGGTCTGCTGGGGGGGTAGTACCTACTTGGATTATTACCTACATTTTACCAATGGGTACTGGAAACCTATCGAGCACTTTCAGCCCATGTGTTTTTGAGCAGCTTGACCCAAGCAATTCACCCAGGGTCTACCAGGATGTTTGGAGTAGAACACACTTCACTTGCAAATTAGCCAGTCAGTCTTCAGAAGAGGTCTTGGAGTTAACACTGGACAAAAAGCCCAGCTGCATCCAGCTTCTAGAGACTGAGGTGCTGCAGCTACAGATCTCCTCTGGAGTTCATCACTCCTGAAGGATATGAAGCAGCTCTGTAATGTGCATCAGCTGTTAATGGTTAGCTGAGGACTGCCCAGCAAGGACTGCAGGAATGTGTTGTGCTCCAGCAGTGGCTAGAGCCCTGATGCTTTTTCCAGTCCCTGACCTGCCTGTCTAGGCTTTCTGCCATAAAGCTGCTGCCACTGCATATAAACTGGCCATGCGTGTGTGTGGGTGAAGCACCCTGCTTCTTTTTAGCGAAGATAAAATACATCAAGACATAAAACATGCAGCTCAGTACTCCTTAAGGCATTTTCCTTGACTTTGCCCCATATAGAGAAATTCCTCAGGCCGCTTTCATTTTACTATTGTGGTTTCACACCTCTGCCCAACAGCAATGAAATTAAAAACAATTAAGTAGAAATGTTAAGAGAGGGGTGAATAATTCACAATGAAAGATGGACCTGCCAAAACTAGTCTGTCTCTCTGTTCATGGAAAGTCTGCAGGCTGGTCATAATTCCCAAAGGTTTATTTATGACTTTGGTTTGCCTGATATTCTCCGGAGAATTTATTTTTACGCTGTAGGAGGTATCACACAGAATTTGCTTCAAGTACTTGAACTGAAAAATCTGAGCTGTGTTAGTTAATTGTGGTTGCTCATATGTAGTTACACGAGATGGCAGGAGTTCAACAGCAGTGAAAGCAGACGAGAACGGGAAAAGATTGCCTTGGGATGAAGTCTCTCTGGGATGGATTGATGAACTGCATACATGGAATTATTTTAGATTTTCTAAAAACTGTTTGGTCTGTAGGAATCATGGAATCATAGAATGGTTTGGAGTAGAAGGGACCTTTAAAGATCATCTAAGAAATGCAGACTTTACCTAGTGTAAAATGAGGAGAGGACCAGACAATTGCAAAATCCATTGGCAACATGCAGAGTGGAAATGTAGTTTTCTGTACCAATGTTTCCATAAAATAATTATTTTTTATATGGGAGGTCTTATTCTCCCTAATGGATATTTTTATTGGAGACTGTCAGATGGTCTGAGTTTAACTGCCCTTAAGCTAAGGCTATAGTAAGAAGTTTTAGGGACTCTTCCCTGTTGTCTCAGGTGTGGGTACATCTAACACAAATGCATTTTTACATTTTTGCAAATCACTGTCAAACATGTTTGGGAGTATTTGCTTAGCTTCTCTGTTTTTCTTATAGGAGGAACATTTGCCTCATACGTTACTGCCACTGATTCCTATTTGAGGCCAAATTATTTTTAGTGGGGATAAATCTTTTATGGAACTAAATTTTTTATTAGTCTAAATACAAAATATTTATGTTCCATTACATATTTACAGTCCTATTCATGAAAAAATAATGGTCATCCTAAAGAAGTATTTCCATGGGAATTACTAAAAAGAAAAAAAATAAGAAAGAAAAAGACCATTCCACTGCAACTTTTTCCCTACAATAAATGAAACACTCTTAGGTAAGAATTTACACGAGGCAGTTAGCAAGCAATAGATATGCATTTGCCACTTTTAAGTTCTGCTTTGAAATTCATATTATGTCAGACATGATCATAATGATTAACTTTACTGCTTTGGGTAGAGACTAACTTTTTCCTAGCCTTCCTCACCAGAAAATTTTTAAAAGAAATAATTACTGCTCGCTATTCTATGTCTACAGTTGCAGTGAAACTGTGCTAAATTCTGTACCAGACATCTTCAAATATCTGCAACATTTCATTGGATGTTGAGCCAAATTAATTTCTGGAGCAACACTATTGAAATTCTGGTCAATGAGCCAAGCAAAGCACATAAGCAAGTGTTTAAGCAGTGGGGGTAATCCTGGGAGTTCAATGGGACTATTATCATGGCGCAAGTTAAATATGGGCTTACTTGGCTGGATAGGGGCCTTAGTGTATCTCAGTGCACAGCATCTCTGAGCCTGGAAACCAGCTGAAGTTAATAAATAAAGGGCAGTCTCTGACTTGGAGAGCTTTTGAGTCAGCCCATGAATGACCGAGTGTCTTTCATGGTGTCTAGTAGATCACAGCAACTGACTCAATTGGGTAATGAATAAAATGGTTCCCCAAATATGCAAATTGCCCATTTTTCTCTAGCTCTCCTTTTTTGTCACAGGATAGCGCTCAATGCCTCTGGCCGCTCCAAGATCACCCCACTCATCCTGAAGAATTGACCTAGCTCAGAAAGTGAGGTTGGTAGCTTCAGGTTAGTTTTCCATGTAGCACGTAAGATGGTTTTCAGGACTGCAGGAAGTTTCTAGCTATGACATTTTTCTCTTCTGGATAAGAGGCATGTATGTGTGGGCTAAATATTTTCTTTCTCATTGCCCTCTTTTCAATAAACCAGTTACTCAAACGAGCACTTCCATGACTAGAATTTGTAATAATATTTTTCATAACACACCAAGAAAGCCTTTGTCAAGCAATTGTTTCCTGTTTTAAATTAGAAATGCAAAGCAGAAAAAACAAAAAAAAGAAAAAAAAGAGAGAAATTTGCTCTGGGGTGTGAAGGGGAGAGAAAAGAGGAACTGGGCTGAATGTGTTATGTGGCAAATTTCCCAAATAAATTTTTTCATCAGATTTGCTAAACTTTTCTTTTAATCTGATGTCAGGTTGCAAGTTCTCTTTCTCCTTTGTGTGCCATTGAGACACACTATCCCAGCACAACAGTTTTGTGTTTTAAGGGGATGAGGCGAATACTCACATAAGTTGTATTCAGAGCTTCCTAGCAGCATGCACTCAGAGTATTTGCTGTCTCTTCACTGGCACTTGGAGTGCTGAAGTTCCTGAGAATTCACCTAATCAAGTCAGACCTGGAGCCATACACATCTCATTCACCTCAGAGATCTGAAATGAACTTATAATCGTTTCTCCCTGACTTCAGAAAAATGACTCCAAGATGCTTTTGTTCTGACTATCCTTCAAGCACAGGAAGTTGAGTCATGGCTGTTTGGAACTGCAGGACTGCAGGTCATGTCCTTGTGTTCTCAGTGCATCCATATGATTCTGATTTTTTTTCATGGTGTCAGATTGAGAGCAAAGAAGGGGTCAGTCCCTCTGTGAGTGCACTGTTGTTTCCAAGTGAGACACATATATGTAGCCTTTATATCTAATTTAAGTCATAAAATGATCATCATCTTTTGGGATTCATAGAATATCTTGCTTTCCATTTGTGCTTTCTCTTGGGACACAACTATGTACTTATATCTTCATGTAAGAGGCAAATTTGCTTTCATAAAGGAATAAAACGGGCTAGAGCCTTCTTTGAAGGAGCAACAAACAGATATGAGGAGGAGGTAATGTGAGGTGATAAAGGCAACTGATAATAGCTTCTTTTGCAGGATAAAACAACCCCCAAAACCTACTTTTAAGAATATGTAGAAAGTCTGTTTTGAATTTTCTGTCTAGGTACACCTGCTAATTTACAAACATGTGGTAAAAGGGACCAGGAGGTATTTAGGGAGATTGGGATTTAGAAAGTTTTTCAATACAACAGCCTCATCTGGGACAGACGGGAATCTGGCCTGTGGGTTTTGACAAAGGTAGTCTGCAATGGGCTCATGTGATCCCCAGCACTCAGTATGACTAAACACTCCAGGGTTTGTTTCAGCTGTTGAAAGAGTCCTGCAGAAAATGGGCATTCAGGTATACATTCAGGAATCCCTTGGATCTGGGCAATCTGTCTGAGTTCAGCTTCATTCAGTAGTTGGGAAATTGCCTCTAACACAATAGTTGTCTATGCAATAGCTCTGAAAGTCCCGTAAGGACACGGTCCCCTTGTCCCCACCAGCAGACCTGTCAACTCTTTGCAGTGTTCCACTCCCACAGTTTTCTCCCTCCTCATGTTCCCCTCCCACCCAGCAAGCCTTCAGTGGCCAAGACCTCTGTGCTGGTCTCTGATCCTCTGTGGTGGCCCAGCTGGTCTCCCTGATCTGTTATGTGTTGCAACCACTTCAGCCTGTGTACGGTCACAGAGTCTGAAACTGTGGCTCAAAATCTTCTCATGAAAAGACACCCATAGCCTTTCCTCACCAAATGACTCAACTCTGTCATTCTTCTGCCATAGTACTCACCATGCTGGATGCATCTTTCTCTTATCTGATCTGAGCCAGCACCTTCCAGGAAAGAGGTTCCCTGACAAAGGTCCCTGTGGCAGGAGCGTGTGGAGGGCCACACTGCTCTGTGGAAAGCATAAGGTTTTGGAAAGAAGGTTCCCATGGAGATCCCCCATCAAATTTTCCTTCAGGTTCTCCCAGAACTGAAATGAACCTCAAACCATTTCTCACAGAATTCTCTTTCCTGAGATTTGAGCTTATTAAAATGTTGCCTGAGATACCAGTAGCTGGCTCAGTCATTGCTGCAGGGACTTTTGCCTTGCCCCTGCTGAGGCTTTCAAACAGTATAATTTTCTTCCTCTTTAACTTGAGGCTCTCTATATCTCTGAGCTATTCTCTTCACCCCCAGCCTCTTCTGCAGCAAATCCCAGACCTTTCTACCTGAAGTCAGCTAATGGTTGAGTTTTGTATTCTCATCAGGAAGGAAGACTGTGATTAACTCTCCAGTGTCTCCTCTATTCCTTGGAGCCCAGTTTCTTTACAGGGAATCTGTAAAGGAGCAGGGCGTGAGTTAGCACCGAACTCCCTTTTCCTTAAAATAGACACATCACCTGCTCTGCCTTCACATTATGGAATAAGCCATGATGAGAGAAAAATATGCAATGCTCTCTCATCATTGACTTGCAGTCTGGCTTTTGTCATCTTGCAAAAAGTGGAGACAGTCTGTAATAAAGAAGATGTGATTCAAGAGGGATGTGGGCAAAATACTGCAATTAAGCAGGCAGAATCAGCCACATAAATATACCTTCCAAGGCAGCACGCCCTGAAAAGATTTTGATTTACGGTCTGTCAGAAAGGAAGTGCAAATCAAAAGCTTTTAGAGGTGGATGCCTCTTAGTACAAAAGGGGGGGCCCATTCACATGCTGTGATGGGGAGCGTATGCACCACATCCAGTAGCACCTGTAAGGTTATTGTACCCCGTAATGCCTTGATAAATCTGAATACCATACCCTCATAGAAGCAAGGAAGAGACTGAGGAGCTGCAAAGTTTTGATTTGCTTTGAGAATCTCCCTATTTCTCTCTGTTGGCTCCAGAGGAAAACTGAACTGAGATACCTCCTTGCTTCGATCAAGTGCCTGAAACTGATCCAGGTCAGGAGGGTTCAGGAAAAGAGAGACCACCAGAGCATGGTCTTCTCCTGCAACTCCTCACAGTCCCTGATTTGTGCTGGGGAATTCAGTCCTACGTCTCCCACGCTGGCTGTTAACATGATTTGTGGCTTGGAAACAGCCGTCACAGGAAAAGGTGAGAGCATCTCAGGGCCATTTATTTCCTTCTCCAAAAAGAGCAAGGCTTTGTTCCTTTAAAGTTTGTTCTTTGGGTTTTCATGCTTCGATCTGTGATCCCCAAACCAAAAATCCTTGTCACATAGAGAAGTTGACAGTGTTTTAATGGAAGTACGTAAGTAAAGGAGAACAGTCTCTCTGTAAGAAACACTTCATTTTCTCCAGCTGACAACTAAAGTTAAGAAGGTTGCTTTCTGATTCAGAACAGATGATACACAAGCTCTGGGAATGCAAGTGGTATGGTTTAAGCTCACTATGTGTGTATTGGCCTCTTTGAAAGGTGTATGTTTGTATCTTTTACTAGATAACTTCGCAAAGAAAAAGTGTGGAGCCATCCTGGCATTTCCTGTGACAGCGCTTCCATCTGTGTCTACTTTGGGCCCTGAGGAATTGCCGTACTTGGAAGGTCATGGCAATGTAAAGGCAGAAACTTGGGGCTCAGCTATAACTTTAAACTGAAGTAAATACAGTGAGTGAAGACATAGGTTAGTTCAGCAAAATCCTAGCAATGACCAACAATGCTACCCTACAAAAATTGCCCCAGTTCCCAATGTGGATTGTGGCAGGCCTAAGCACCGACAAGATGCCAGAGGCTGTGCACTCTTTTTTGTGTCTTTTTTCTCCCTAAAATAATGCAAATGCCTGTTGTCTCCAGTAAAGTTCAAGAAACTTCTTTCACTTTTGATCTTATAGAGCTTGTTGCTGCGAATGCTTATGCACATTCTCATCCTTAACTTCATTACTACATGTACTGGGGCAACGCATCAATGTGAATTTCTCTAAGTCTGGAATTTCAACACTTCTGTGCATTTCTTCAGAGGCTGAGTGGTTCCAGAAGATCAGTAGGTCTATATGTTACATAAAGATACAGCCTTTCCAAAGTTGGAGTAACACTAGAGTCAACAAGAGTGTCTAGACTGTGATATGTGGAACTAAATTATATTTTTCCCCTAGAATTCTGTCTTTCAAGCTTCAGGACTCTGAAAAATACAGAAGACCAGTTATAAAGAATTAAATTGTACATTAAGTACATTGTACATTAAATAAAAAGTCAAAGAGAAGTTCCTGGTGACTACCAGGATAAATATTTCTGATTGTTACGTACATGTGTGCTACTCATAAATTCACTTTGAACCACATGCATAAGAATGATTTTAAAATTAAATTTAAAGAAATGTTTATTGAGCTTTATACAAGGAGCCTACCACTGAGGAAATGACTCTATTGCAGGGTTGAAAATAGCATGTGTGGAGGGGTGAAGGGAGGAAAGAGGACTTAAACTAGTTCCCAGAGAACAGAACTGTGGCAATCACAGCATAATAGATTATTCTTTCTTATCATACAGCAGGTGATAAAAGGGCTTAATATATAGCCTAAATGGATGTTGACTTGGATAGTTATATACTCAGCTTCTTGTGCCAGAGATTTAATCTAGTCAGGGCTGCTTTTATATAAAGAGACTTGTTTGTTTTTGCTAGGACATTTTTACCCTTTTATGTGAAGTCTTACATGTCTGGAGGATTAAAATTGCTGTGGTGTTTTTGGGAAATAATGACTACTAAGAACTCTAAAGTAGTTGGGTCACTAGAGGAAAAAATGTGTTACAAAGGGATTTGAGCTATGAAAATGAATAGATATAACTGAAAAGATAAGCAAGAAGGATAGTGTAGTTCTCCTTCTCCTTCTAATGAGGGAGCTTCAGGATGCTAAACATTCATGAACTCCTAGTTTTAATTTTAACTATGTTTTAATATGCTTTTCAGTGTTTTTCCATAATGATTTAAAATAGTACTAATGTTTTACTTCCCTTTACTGAAAACTTTTCATTCTTACCTTAGATGAATGAACTAGCAGTGCGAAGTTGAATTTTTTAACTGATAAAGATAAGAAAAGTGATAATAAAATATAACAAGCTGACTACACCTAACAGCAAAAGTGAAATCCTGGCTGGAGAGGTGATGGCAGACTCCTCACTGACTTCTCCATGACCAGGATGTCTTTCTTGGAATTTATTTGAACCCCAGCTTGTGGTATAAAAAAATTTCTTTAACATCTTTACTCTGTAATATTGGCCCACGTGTTTTCCCTGTTGTTTGAAGGCATACATTTATTACTTGCATGTATACCAGGCCGAGCACCAGTCCAGCAAAGCACATAAACCCATATGTAGCATTGTTTTTGTTGCAGCATGTGCATTTTCCTCAACTTAGTAGCTTTCTCCACTTCTTGGATTCAGGCAGTTATGAAAAAAATGCTCGTTTTTTTTTTTTCAAAGATAAATAGACCTATTTCAGTCAAGAAAGCACAAGAAAAAAGTAGTAGATAAAGAACATACCAACTGTATTACTTAAAAAATTGTATATATATATATATACAAGTGTGTATATATGTATGTATTTACATCTTTTAAGTTCTACTCGTCGCTTTAGGGAAAGGAGATCGGGAGGGAAATGGGCTGACTCATGATCTGAGTCCTGTGTTAATAGCTTGAAGGAAGCATATTATAATCTCAGTGGGAATGCCTATGCTGTTATGTTAGCGCCTTCGTGTTTCTACAGCCTGTATGTTGCCTTTCACCCTGGCTCAGCGCTGGGATGAGGTAACTGATCCTTCAGGCATAGACCGGGAAAACTTTTGGTCTGAGATCAAACTCAGCCCTTACAGGCAGTATGGGTGCAACTGGGGTCATGTGCTGTTCAAACTCAAGCTCACTGTCAGGCCTTGTAAAGTAGAAAGGAATAAAAAAAGCTATTAAATTCTGCACGTGTACTGTTTGGGGAAGGGATGTTAGGGTTAGATATATTGGCTTTTTACCCAGGAGTTCCCCTGAGCAAGCTCTGTTACCCCTGAGCAGGTAACGGGACCAGAAAGAGAAGGAAATCTCCTCCTTTGAAATAGCACTATAACCAGAACCAGTTTAGCAAACCAAAGTGTCTTAAACCTTTGTAAAATTACCAAAGGGATCGAACAAGACTATAAAAATTAAAAGCAATGTTGCTTAGCTGAAAACACAAGCTAATCTAATCTTTTTGGATAAAACAGATAAATCCCAGTAATTTAGCTATCATATTGGATACGTAATTATTGGCATCAGGCTATAGTACAATTAGATTAGGACTTTGCTTCCTGCCTTTTCCAGAATATTTGGTAATGAAGCTAAAGACAATTTGTCTGTGACTGCCTCCCCTTATAAGGAAGCCATACAAATCAGCTATTTGGCTTTGTGATTAAATGGTTAGATGGAAAATGAATGAAGATAGCTGAATTTATACGCATTCCCTTATTTCTTTTATCTTCCCTTATTTTATTAACACAAGCCTATTTGCAGCACCCCGATTTTCCATCTGGCATTTCATAGCTGCAGTAAACCACTAACCAAGTTTGCCTGCCGTTCTGGGCAATGGTGATAACAGCCTTGTTTTACACCTATCCTGAGTATGCCCACCTCCCTTGTAAAGCACTGCATCTGTCCAGCTTCTGGCCTGAGGAGAGGCTGAGGAGGAGGAAGCACAGCAAAAGCCTTCCTCCCTGTGAGCCTGTGGTCCCAGTGCACTGAGACAGTGGCATACCCGCTGCTGGCTGGTTCAGAGGAGACAGAAGCTGGAGAAAACTCTGAACAGCACAGAGGACCCTGCGGTGTACCAAAGAGCCAGTATTTTCTTTATCACCCTCTCTTTATAACTATATATTAGAACTTGGGGAAATCAGCACCACTGACAATAAAGGCTTGGTAGAGTTGCCTTTAGGCTTAGCTTTAAATTTGATGGTTTAATCTCTTTGCTGCTACTGCCTTGTCACCATCTGCTGTGTTTGCACTCAGTTGTCAACTGGGACTTGTGCACATGCACAGTGCAATCCTCTTGCCTTCACATAGCAGGTTGCATGTTAAGGGCTGGTAGTTTGCATGTTCAGGTAGGTGGAATAGCACTGCAATTTATACATCCCTTGATCAGCATCCCCGTGCACGGCACCACATTGTTTGAAATTTAACTGAAGTAAAATCATGATGTTGAACAAATAACTGTTCACTCAAACGTTTAGCTATATGTTGCATGCGTTGCGTTCTTTCTCTAAAGGCAATCTGTTTGAAAGTGAAATAGGATCTTAAGACACCTCAGCTGTGTTCAGTAAGACCCCAAGAAACTCTCTGTTCCTGGTTGCCACATGATCTTTAGCAAGTCAAGCTGAACTTGTTTGAACCTAAGTTTTTCTATCTACAGGGAACTGCTGGAGAGGGTGCAGCATAGGGCTACCAAGATGATTAGGGGACTGGAACACCTCTCTGATGAGGAAAGACTGAGGGAATTGGGTCTGTTTAGTCTGGAAAAGAGACGGCTGAGGGGTGACCTAATTAATGCTTACAAATACTTAAAGGGTGGGTGTCAGGAGGATGGGGCCAGGCTCTTTTCAATGGGGCCCGGCAATAGGACAAGAGGTAATGGGTACAAACTTGAGCGTAGGAACTTCCATCTCAACGTGAGGAGGAACTTCTTTACTTTGAGGGTGGCAGAGCACTGGAACAGGCTGCCCAGAGAGGTGGTGCAGTCTCCATCTCTGGAGACATTCAAAACCCGCCTGGACGCGTTCCTGTGCAACCTGCTCTAAGGTGACCCTGCTCTGGCAGGGGGGTTGGACTAGATGATCTCCAGAGGTCCCTTCCAACCCTATGATTCTATGATTCTATGATCTATAAAATAGAGACAGCAAAACCTGCCCATCTTTCCAGCTCTAAGGGGGTAAAACGTTTTACATAAGGGCTCGATACTGTTTACTATTACAAGCTATCACTTGGGAACCTGCACTCAGTGGTAGGGCAGAGTCTTCACCCCCAAAAGCAAGGCGTGGGGAGCCCAGGGCTGAAAGGGAGCTGGATGCTGAAGGGCTGAGGAGGTGGGGTGTAAGCTCTCAGCAAAGGGGGGGAAAGAAGAGTTAGCTGCATCCTCTGCTGAAAGAAATGGGAAGGCTGTTACTGATTCTGACCTCTCCTTGGGCAACAGGAGCTCTCGCTTCCTTCTCTGTCCCCTCCTGTCCTTTCTACTCAGGCTTGCCTGTGGAGGCTGTGGCAGTTTAACATTAAAAAGGGAAAACAAGCTGTATGACATCTGATGTGGTAACAGCAAGTATTTTGACATCTGAAGAGTGCCAGCAGGCAGCCAGGCTAGTCGCTGGTGAAGACAGGGATGGAGTGAATGCCCTGTCCCCTTCTGTGCTGCATATGACAGCCAGTAACTTGGAAAAGGGCTGTCATTAGCAATGGGCACTGCAAGACTCAGAGGTGATTGCAGGACATTTTATTCCCTATTACGCACATCTCTTCCTGCACTGAAGGATATGATTTGTCATCCCCACAGTGAGGAATGGTGCCTTTAAATTCTACTATAATCTAAATATGTATCGGTAACAACAGTGTTGACCCAAATTTTTATTTAAGGAGCCCCAAAAAAATCATAATCCAAACACCTTTGGATCCAGAATTTGAGCTTGAACTTTTGTCTATTTATTACTCTATAGAAGCACTTGCATTAAGATTTTACTAACAGAAGGAGGTAGAAATAAGAATCATTTGAACAGGCTTTTAGCACTATGATGTCCCTGACTTTCTCTTGCAACGATTCAGATCTTGCTCCCTATCTTCAAGGCTTTCTTACTGATGACACATGCTGGTTAATTTAGTGGGCAGTTTGCTAATGTCAGTACATAAAGCTACTGCCTACAAGTTCTATGTGAATATTTCCACTTCTAATAGTCTCTACCAAATATACTGGGTACAAAGTTTATAATGCAGTAGCTGGAAAGACAATGGTCTGACACAGATATTACTTCGACATCCATATGTTTTGCCATGGATGTTTACCAATAGCTCAAGCAGAGAACCCAAAGAGTAGCAATTAAAATAATCCATCCTTGTAATTTAAAGCTTCCTGCGTAAGGAAGTGGAGAAGCATTATTGTCTCCGGATTTAAGCCTGCCGAAGACTTTCAGATTGTGAATTCAGGAACCTGAGGGAGGGCAGAAAATTTGAGTAAGCACATTACCACTTCCTCTGGAGGAGTTGGTTGCTGTTCCAGTGGTATTGTAACCACTAAATGTCACAGTGATCTCTCTGGTCCAGCTCAGCACTGCTCCGCAAACTCATCTTTTTACAGTCACTGACTCAGCTTTATGAGTAGCTGTTGTACCTTTTTTGAGTTCAGTAGGAAACTCAACTATATATTTAGGGTATCTTATAAATAACTCCCTGCCCTCTACACAGCTGACACAAAAGGAGATTTTAATTTCTCATTTTGGTAATGATTTACAGCTGTTGTTCCATTGGGCTTATGAAACGTTAGATATATGCTTCAATGAATGTTTCACATGTATATATTTATATACAAACAGTGAAAAATTACTTCTGAGAGTCACTTGCAAACCCACCTTATTTTATGCAAAAAACATGTCTTGCAGATATACTAAACAGTCCTTGCTGCTATTACAATTAAACAGAGCAATTCTCATTCTTCCCTCTCTCTTTCTACATATATATATATCTCAGTAATGAGGCTAGAGCTATGATTCAGGATGACAATTTTTGGACAGGAGAGCTATTTTTCAGTGGTTGATTTAGGGCCTATGAAGGGCTGTTTATTCTGGAAAATGCTTTGCTCTATTTCCTTTTAGGAAAAAAGTAAGATTACAGAAGTTTAGGAATTTTTTTTCTAAATTAAATTCAGATTTTCTAATCTTGGCAATATGCTTGCCCAGTTCTTAGGCTCTTGGGTTTTGTTTTGGGGTTCATTATCATCAAATAATCCAGAATTTTTCTTTGTCTTAGCATTTCAATTGGAAGGTGAAAGGTGGATGAAAAGGCAAGAAACTAAGTGAAATTCTCCCCTGATGGAACCAGGGCTGTAACCTCAGTTCTTCTGTGTGAAATGATGCAAGTCACTTGGCCTGTGCCTCAGCTTTCCAGTCTGTAAACAGGGGCTAAAACTGCTTTTCAGTGAGATGCTTTGAGATTCACATCTGAAAAGCACTAAGCGTGATTAATATCCAAGCACGTGATGTCTGACATGCAAAAATACCACGTTGTTTAGTCACTGGTGCCTTCTGGATGTTCTTTGACATAAAGACAGCAGCTGGGTTTCTTCAAAACAATCCCAAAAACTCTAATCACTAATGATTTACTTGCTATTCACAAGAGGTGTTTTACGCAAGTAATTATACAGAGACTAGGAATTTGAACAGTGATGTGATCAAGATTCATCTGCATGATTGCAAACATTTTAAAATTATTTTTCAAATATTTATTTTTAATGAAAATTAAATTAAAAATTCTTAAAGCCTGGTATTTAAGATTATGATATTTTTTAAATGTCTAGTGGGAGTTAAAGGAAGTCTAGGAGCGTGGAATGCTTAATACTAAAAAGGGGAAAGATTGTCTTGTCCTTTTATTGCTTTCTCCTACCCTCCCACTTAACAAGGATAGAGGAGGCCACGGAGGATCCTGAAATGTTTGGTCACTTTCTGCATTAAGGGCACTCTTGTGCCTCCCTGCCCATCACCCACTACTGGCTCCCACAAGTGCTAATAGTAATTAAATGGAGCAGCCAGTGCAAGTAATAACATTAGGGAACGAAGACAAATCAGTTCAGTGGGTGTAGGCTGGTTAGTTCTCTTTTGATTAAGAACTTCTCCTCAGCTGCATACACCTCTTTTCTCTTTAAAGGACTAGGTCTCTCTGCTGACCCCGGTGACATTTTTCAGTCCTACCTTTCCTGCTCACCCTTTTTCTGGTTTTAGTATCCCCACCTATTTGAGTGTGTCAAACAGGAAGGAAGATACTACAGCAAGCTGTGTGAAATTCTAGACTTATTGATACCTTTGATATAATTTATAACTCATGTAGAAACTGATGTGTGTTGCAGTCAGACTAGGCGATCATTGTAGGTCCCTTCCAACTGAACTGTTCTGTTCTGTTCTATTCTGTTCTATTTCACTGTAGCTGAATGGGAAACTTGGTCATGCAATAACCCTGTTCAAGAAGGGGTTTAAGCATAGGTATGTATATTGTAAAGCATGTGTGGAGCCTTGTGGATGGCAGTGAGTACCTGTAATTCCTCCTTGGCCTTCAGTGGAGCTTGCCATTTCCACACATGCTTAAGTGTTTTTTAGTGATATTGGTACTCCTTGTGATAAGATTAAAGTATGTGATTGATGGGTTTTTTTGGTGTGTGTGTGTTTTTTTTTTTTTAATTGCCTGCTGCTCCATTTTTTCTTCTAAAACATTAGCATTCCCTACATTTTTTCGTCTTTCACTTCATACTCTTCCCCCAGTGCCCGTACCGTCTGTCTGAGTGAGAAACACCTCCTTTCAACCTGACTTCCGTTTCAACTCAGCAGGCACTGCAATCTTTTTCTTGGCTCCTGGTACCTCATCTAATCAGACACCATGCTTTTATGCTGGCTCCTTGCATCTGCACTAGGTATTTTGTTAGACTATCAGGCAGAACTAAAAGCTTCCAGCTTGCCTACCTTCTCGTCTGCCAAATTGGAGAGAGGGGAGGAGAGAAGGGAGAGGGGGGAAGAGAGAGACAGTGGGAGCCTTTTAGAGTGAGTCATCTCTAACTTCAGTCCTTTCCCTACTCCTATGGAAGTGCTACTTGGTATCTCTAGCGTGCATGAAGATTCAGCACTTTGCCCTGCACAGAGAGAGTTCCCAGACCCTTTGATAATATAATATCCTATTCTTAAACAGCAGATGTATGTTAATGGTGAGTTGCAGGCAGTTTAAAATAAAACGAAAAAAAGCTCTGTCTCACTGGGCTGGGTAAGGTCTTCGTATATAACTCTTGCAGCTAATACCAAAACAATAGAGGAAAGACAACTTCATCTCTAATAAAACTTTCAATTTTAGTAAGGGAATCTGCTGGTTCAGTAATACAGGGAAAAGATCATAAATTTCTACTGCATTTATGTTCCACTTTTCACTACTGTATATCTAGTTTCAGTTACTGCACACTGGAACAACAACAAGTTCTCACACTGCTCTGGTGGTTTAGGATATTCCATGTTGCATGGAATAAGTCAAAATGGTGACCAAGGCACGCTTGGCCAGGATCGCTGGTCAGTGCATAGCAGCAGTGAATAACATAGTTGGTGGCCACATAAGTAAAGATGACAAGAGATGATAGCATTATGCTCATGTAAAGTAGCACCTTGACTAGAATGTATGTTCAGTTCCAAAAATAGCATAGAAGAAATACAGAAACTAAATGACGAATGTGAACAGAGCACAATCTGGGGCCCAGGTAGATCTGATGGAGAGAACTAGGGGGGTCTGCTGCACATCTTGCTTCATAGTCATTACTCTCCTGCTCCTTCCCCTTCAATGCCACTTTGCAGGGAAGTGTACATCTCCCTTTCTCACCACAGCTGCATCCGCCTTCTGTCCTTGCGCACACCGGAGGGAGTTAGATGCTTATTGGGAAGAATTACAGTCCAGAGCCGCCATTCCATAACGTACTCAAAAGCCACAAGAGACCATTTTCTGTTGAGTGTTGACATCTCAAATTCTTTCCCCCACAGCTGCTGTTACATATAGTTAAAATAAGCCATAGATCAGCTCATAACACACATGCAAATCTGCTGAAAATAGCTAACATGCTCTGTGGTGACACACATCAACCACTGATTTGTTTAAGACAGTACAGGTCAATAACACAGGTTTGGTTTTGTCTGTTTTGGAGTTTTACTTTTACTTCTGAAAAATCATTTTTAAGAAGATAAAAAGCATTTCTTATAGTTTAAGCCTGTCCAGGTCTTCCAGGGTTCATGGAGAAATGCACGCTCCAGTTTACATAAATCCCTGACCCTTTGCTACCTACTTGTTCTGGCTGAAGTGAATAAGTCAAACTTTAATGTGATTATGTGGTTGGATAATAATAAAGAGCTCTTCATCCAATTAGGTTTCTCTGCAAGGTGTGTAGTATCTGATAAACCACAGACACTACAGCAAAGAAAGAAACCCTTGTTTTCTCTTTCCCTTTTTTTGTTCTCTGTCAGTTGGCCTTTGTTTCCATTTTATGTCATGGGATTATGTTGAGGAGTTTACGCCCCTTGCTTATGTTTGCTGGGAAACCACCACTTAATCCTGATTCCTTTTCTTTGTGCGTGTTTGTCACTGCAGTAGACTTTTGCTCTTCCCTTGTATCTAGTGCAGCATTTCAGGTCAGTTCTTTCTCCAGTTTCTTTACTTGGTGCCAAGTGCTGTATCACTTTCTTTTCTCAGCAACCCTCTGCTTACCCTGTGTAAACCTGAAGCGTTTCAGGTACAGGCAGTGAACCTGTGCCAGGGCAGAACAATGAAAATACTGGTGCAGTGGGATGATGCAAATTATAAATCAACGTAAAAGTGGCCTTTGCCATCATATGGTGGCTACAAACATGTAGACACAGGTTGTATTTGCTGCAGATTCAATGGGACCAGGAGCTCACTTAATCCTAATAGATGGTATTTCCTTAATGCAAGATATCCATCACTTTGTACAAGATAATAAATACTAGACTTCATTCTGATGGACAAAAGAAGTGTGACCTCTGGTCTAAAGACATGGTATTTGCCTGTGTACAGTTCACCATTTTCTGCCACGTGTGAGAAGAATATAGCACAAACTATAATTAATGGATCTGAAGCTTTAAGAATTGCTAGTTTCCCCAAAATTGAAATGATTGTTGGTGTAAGGAAAACATCATCTTCATGTAGGTGTACTAAAAAATAATGGGAGGAATTGTTTACAGCTTTCCTCCCAAGAATCTGAAAAGTGATGACTCCTTAAAATCCAGAAAACTGGTTGGTTTAATAATAAGCCTTTTAAAAGACAAATGAAAACACTGATGTGCTTGAAGTCAATGACAGGACACTTTTAAAAAACATACCAGGAAAGAAATCTATTGTGAGATACTTCTATATTCTTATTTAAATCATTAATAACAAGTCTGCAGAAGACGTAACAAGTTGTGTTAAATCATGAGGACAGTCTAATGGTACACAGTGGTGTGAGTTACCTACTTAGATGTTTACAGGCTGACAGCCAGAGTAGTACAACTGGGAGCACAGACTGAAGATTGTATCAGCAGTCTGTATCCACAGATAGATATTGATGTACTTTTTATTCTTTTTTCTTTTTCTTTTTTTTTTTATTTAGTCAGTAAAGGAGAACAACACCTTCATGGATAACCACCTGTCTAAGCTCCGTGTTCAAGGCTTATCATGAAAGTCTAACGTTGTCTGGGGATGTATGGACAAGAGAGTATTAAGTAAGAGGAAAATGATCTTGTCTCTGTACTTAGCATTGTGTGTGTTAGGTGGACAGCACAAAAAGGATATTGGTGTTCAATCCAGATATCAGGTGAGGGTGAATAAATAGAGGAAAAACTGATCTGAGGCAGTGTTGGATTCTCTGTTTGACATTATTAAAATGAGATTTACATTTCTATCTTTGAATTCAACTCTAGGCAAAATCCTGTCATCTATTATGCTAAGTTTTAGACTGGGTTGCCTTTTATGTATTTAGATGCCCTAAATTCTCTTGTTTTTTCCTTCTTTTACTTTGAAACCTTTACTTCACCTTTTTACTGTTTTCTCCCTTTGTAACTACGGGGGATGCAGCTCTTCCTCCATAGTAATATTTCACACCTGAGTCTTCTCTGCTGCTGTCTCAAGCAGCCCTGTGGAAATCACTGAGTCTTGTTTAGGGGACAGGGGGTTAAGCATTGCCTTGGGTATGCCCACAGCACTTGCATCTCTAAATAAAGATATGGTTGTAATCAAATCTTATGCTTCAGGGCTTTTATGACTGCCTGTAAGAATCGAGAAGAATCTTTTCTTTTTTTCCCCCTTCTGTTTCCTTAAGAACAATTGACCAATTTTATTTCAGGGTTTTGCTTATCTTGTCTCCTGCCTCCCTCTCCAAAACTGATAAGGACGGCCATTTGTTGAGGATGAAAATGATGCAAGAGTAAGCAGAGGTCAGGGTAGAAATGGGAAGCTTGTTATGGAGATGAATATATTGGTGAGCTTTCTTCATACACCTGAAGTCTAGTAAAACACCAGCTTTAGGGAAAAATATAGATTTTGCACCTGGGAAGAACAGCTGTTATGATGGGTTTTGATTTTTTTTTTCTGCCAGTGGTGTGGATTAGTATCTTCTGGGCATGCCCTCCGTTATGAGCTGAATTGTCTTCTCTGTCCTCTGCCTGTGGAGCGGAACTGTTTATTCCCCTGAGGACAGAAATAATCCGTCTGTACTTTAGCCTAACAGTGTAGCTCAATGACACAGTTAATCAGGGGTACCTGTTTTCCTGCAGCTAAGCATTGCATTGGTTTAACTGTACCTGAAACGGTAACTTAAGTATTAAAAGGAGAGAGAAATGTAATAGCCTGTATTATTCAGGAAGTCAAAATAGATGATACAAAGGTCTGTCCTGTCTTTAAGCTCCATGAAATAAAGAAATGGCAAGTCATCCCTCTGTTTTTTTCACAGTTCCCAAATATACTTAATTTTGTCTTTAACCCTGAACTGGTTCGTTTATTATTTCTTTTTCAATATCACAGCTTGAAGCTATATGGCTGGTTCTTTCTTTTTCAGAATGTTCCTTTCACTAAGTGCATGTCCAGATTACTCTTTCATGCCTCATTTAACGTGGCTTGCTGTACAAAGATATCAAGTGTTTTGTTAGCTAGTTTACTCATCCTGCTGCACTGCAGGTTTTCTGAGGCTTTTCTCTGCACTGACTCTCTGTGTGTTTCCCTTTGTTTCGCCGCAGCGCCACGGATGCTGTCTCGACTGGACACGGTCCTTACAAATTGTTTTGATCTCTCCATTTAGCATTTTTATGTTAAAAATGATATGGTTTAAAAATTAATGCATGGAATAAAACTATCATTTCTTTCAGAAACAAAGACACGGCAGCGAAAGGATGAGTATTAGGATTACACGCCTTTACCCCACGCAGGTATGTGATGGTAAGCGTGTGAGGTGCCAGAGGGGGAGCCCGGCTGCGGTAGGTGCAGAGCAGCAAACCACGCAACCCGCTTGGGCTTGGGGTGAGATAAGGGCTCCCTGGGCTATGCCTCTCTCTTTCCTATAACATGTTTAAATGTAGACACTTAACTTTTAGGTGCTTAAAGCTAAAGAGGATGTGCTTCACCTTGGCTGTTTAAGGTGTGATACAGGGGCCTGAGGTAATACTTTTCTTCTGTACTGAGGCTAAGTCCAGTGTGAATGCTTTAGGATCATCTCCTTGAAGCTTTCTTTTGAATTTTGATGCAGCTTATGACATCTGTCCCTCGGGGTTATTTTGTTTAACTACCACTTCCTTTTAGAATTACTTCAAGTCTCTCTTTCCTTTGCTGTACAGACAAGGAAAGTCCCGGGGAGACGGGTATGCTGTGCACTCGGAGACAGGGGTGGGTCTGCTGGAGCCAGTTCTGAGAAAGCCAGATGGGACACCAGCATCATGGCCTGCATGAATGTCTCTGTCGTGGGGCTTTGCAGAAGGCCAGCCCGCTCATTTAGTCTCTCCATGATTTAACACAGTAGTGTATAGACAGATCTTCTATCCCTCCACTCTTGCCCTGATTTTTCAGTTTCTGATATTTCAGCACTTATAAGGAAGATCTTTTGCCATTTGGATATCTTACATCCAAGGAAAGCCATATTACATTGCCTCTTCATTGGTCTTAATCTAGTTTTGGCAACTAGTATAGATTTATAAATCCTGACATTTTACACCAGTTAAGAAAGAAAACAATCTAGTGTTCAGTCCAAATGATGGGAGTGGGCATGTTTCAACATGCAAAATGAATCACCAGAGTCTATCAAGCAGCCATGTACAGTGGAGGATAAAAATGATTTTTTTCCTTAAATCAAATTACCTTTCAGAGTGATGGAAAAACCCTTATACTTTAGGGAAGTCCAGATGCTTAATTTCCAGTAACTTAACTCCCTCTCCAGCATGTTTTTTTATTAAAGATCTTTTAAAATTAATTGGCAGTTGCATGTGTGGGTGGAGAATCAGCTCTCAACAGGAAAAAAATAAAACAGATGTAAATCAGAGGAAACTTTTTATTTTTAGTAAACTTGAGTGTGTGTGCGGAGATGGGGAATATAAGCCATACATTTGCAGTTATGTAAACTGATTTTAAGTTGTACAGGTTGAAGTCAGAGGCGTTTATATCTTTGTCTTTGGTAATTTTAGGATGCTTATTCCAGATGACAGTTACAGGCAAAAAGACTCCAAATATAAGGCTTCTAGCAGCCTGTTCCAAAAATGTGGGGTTTAATATTTGATTGTTTAATTAAAACTAAACTTTCCTTTTAACAATGAAAGAAAACACTCAGTAAAAGTAACAATTTAGTGCTTGGAGAAGGTGATCGTTTAATCTCAGAAGTTTCCTTGTTGCTTATCTTTATTACTTGAATACAATAAACTTTGTGTTTGCTTTAATAAACAATCCCTGCTAAAATAATAAATAACATAGCTTTCCTTTATTTGGCAAGCAATATGTTCCATTTAGTTGATTTCTAAGTTGATAATCCTCTTGAATTATTGGGTTTTAAGTGGATACTTATTGAATTTCTTCCTCTGACATCCTGCTGACCCTCAGGCCTTCCTGACCCTGAGATCTGGGTGCAATTGGTCTTCCATAGGTACAAATGGATCCCTCTGTGCAGAAGTCAAGATCCTGATGGCCTTCAGTGTCTTCACTATCCTCTACTTTATAGTGAGGAAGGGAAAGCTTGTTGTTTCCTGTCCAAACTAGATAAATTCATGAGGAGAATATAATGTGATCCAAGGCAATAGTATCCTGGCTTGTATCAGGAATACTGTGGCCAGAAGGACTGGGAAAGTGATCTCACTCTGTACTCGGTGCTGGTGAGGCTGCACCTCCAGTACTGTGTTCCGTTTTGGGCCCCTCACTACAGGAAAGACATTGAGGTGCTGGAGAGTGTTCAGAGAAGGGCAACGAAGCTGGTGAGGGGTCTAGAACACAAGTCTTACGAGGAGCGGCTGAGGGAGCTGGGGTTGTTCAGCCTGGAGAAAAGGAGGCTGAGGGGAGACCTTATCGCTCTCTACAACTCCCTGAAAGGAGGCTGTAGAGAGTCGAGGGGGTCGGTCTCTTCTCCCAAGTAACAAGCAACAGGAAAAGAGGAAATGGCCTCAAGTTGCACCAGGGGAGGTTTAGATTGGATATTAGGGAAAATTTCGTCAGGAACAGGCTGACGAAGTGGTGGAGTCTCCATCTCTGGAGGTATTTAAAAGATGTGTAGCCTTGGCACTTAGGGACATGGTTTAGTGCTGGACTTGGCAGTGCTAGGTTAACATTTGGACTTGATGATCTTAAAGGTCCTTTCCAACCTAAATGATTCTGTGATTCTATGATTAGTATTTCCATTCAGTGGCCACCCTGTACAGAGAAGACTAAAGGCTATCTCTGTCATCGTGGCTTCAGCAGATTCAGCTTGGCAGAGCTTGGCAGAGAAAGGTGCAAGATTGCCAGGAAACCCAAGATGCACTGGGGAATCCCTGAACTTCCTTGGTGTTACACAAATCACTGGGATATCTGCAATGGATTTGGAGTACAGCTACAAAACCATTTCCTCACAGAAGTTCCACAACACTTTTCTGCCATCAAGGAAACATGTTACCCTTGTAGAACAGGTTATTCCAAGGAATAGGATTATGAGGCCCTCTGCTTCTTCTTTTTTTTTTTTTCTTTTCTTTTTTTTTTCTCCTCTGTGTGTTTTTGTGGACTCATTATCTCTCATAATCTTTCCCTGAGGCTGCTGGAAGACAAGGATCAAGATGCTAGGAAAAGTGTAGGATGTACATAGGCAACTTTCCATTCAGTTCAGAAGTAAACAGGGAGGTAGTCATCGTCACAGGACACAGGAGTGACATGAAGCCTTCAGACTGCGAAACCCTACGTTCTCTTCAGAATAGTTTCTTAAAAACCTGATTCCAGCCTGGATGGAAAATACAGGTAAGTTTTATTTGGGCTTGACACAGTTGCAAATATGTAATTGCTTTCCCACTTGCTTTTGGAGACCCCATATTTATTATTGTCTCTGTAGGGTTTTTTTGGGGTATTTGTGATACAACACTATAACATTGTTTTTCACACTTCTGAATATATTGCCTATCTGTTCTGGCAAATTGGAGGAAACTCAGAGCTTTCTCCCACAGTCATCTCAGGAAATGTGTGCGGGGGGCCTCTGCAAATTTTAATAGCATGGCTGTTATCTGCAGACTGCGTTTGCTCCCTCCTGGTGTGATCTACATATGAATTACAGCAGGCTGGTCCCAGGATGGCAAGCTGCATATTTGTGCTCTGCCCTGGGATGTGGCGGTGAAGGTCCCGGGCTGTTGTCAGCAGAACCAGCTCCAGGACCAGGAGAGGGAGATGCAGTAGCTCTGGCTTTCTGCTGTAGCTAAGGACTCCTCTGAGCTCTGTGGATGTATGCTGCCCTCACTGCCTCAGGAACTTTTGTGAGCCCCTCCACTTTTCCACATAATTGTGTTCAGAGAAATGGTTCATAAAGAAAAGATGCCTATCAGAAAGAACGAAGGGCAGACGTACAGTCACGGGGAGAAGGCAAGATGAGGTTCTGATCCTTGTCTTTATAGAAATTCTGTCAGTTCCCTGACTTATGCTGATGTGAAATCAGTGTAATTGCAGTACCCTTAGGAGACTTATAGTTTGTTCTGATGTGGAAAAGGGAATTCACACTGTATATGCATAGTGAAAGAGGCTACTTTGACTCTGTGACTGTTCTAACATCAGATAGATTGTCATCTCTATCTTGTCTAAGCTTCCTTATGACTGCTTCTTCCTTCTATCATCATTTCTGGGTTAAGGGTGAGGCTGTTCTTCTGCATCCCTGGTTTCTCCCCTTCCACCCTGGCTCCCAAGGGATTATGTTCAGGATGGCATAAGAAACATGTCTTGAGGAGCTAGGCCAGCGAGGCATTTTTGTTGGAAATTCTTGACTTGTCAAGGCTATGGCAATACTCTGGAGATATATCTCTATGATGAATATTCCAATATCAAAAGCTTTTGAAATTGTTGACAGAGCCTATTTTGAAAATTTTAAAACAGAAATATTGGCTTGGTTGGTTCTTTCAATTGAGTTTTTGTTTTGAAATTTTGATCTTCACTACAAGGTGAAGAAAAAAGCAAATGTCAAAACTGAAAGCTAACAGCTTGTTGTTACTGAAAAGAAAACAAACCTGAATTGACCTGATTCAAGTTGTTTTCAGACAAACAGCTTGCAAAACATTAACAAAATTTCAAATTTCTGTTTCATTTTAGATGAGAAATAACTTCAAAAACTTAAAAATTCTCCCATAACAGGAAAACTCTTTCCCAAAAGTCTACCACATCCACTCTTCCAGCAGCCTTCTGGAGCCAAAGATTGCAGCAGGCATCTGCAAAAGGGAGTTCAGTGAGGGCTGGAGCACGTACGGTGTTTTAAGCACTGATAGCAGAATTGCAGCAAGGCCTGCCTTCTCCTCCTGCCTACTGTGAGCAATGGATTACCCATTCCTACTTTGACATGGAGCTTGGACTTGCATGAAAGAGGTCCGAAATTGAAGTGATTTGAAAAAAGGATGTTCTACTAACACTAGGTTTTGAGTAGGGTACCTGCTGGTCCTTCTCCTAAAATGAAAACCTTTCTCTTCCTCTGCAGGGATTCACTTTGCCTGACTGAATTATTCAGCCACGGCATAGAGGACCTGTACCCTTTTAATGAGGTTTTCTTTGCTACCTTGGTGTTTTCTGTTTTGTGTGTTCCTTGGCCTTCCTGAGGCCCCCGTGAGTGGCTTACTGTATGTGTTTTTGCAATCATTTTCTGCTCTGCTTATCTGATTGGGTTCATTTTGAGCTATTTGTAGACAGTACAAAAAGAGACCAGATTAAAATCAATGCAGACATTGTGTTCCCACACATGCCCTGTATTCCTAGGTATTAGAAATGGGAATGAGTCATCCAGCAATACAGTTAAGTACTGACAAATGGTTGTCTAAAGCTCTGATAAGTAAAATCTCTTTGACTTATTGCATATTTTCTGTCTCCACATACTGCTGGTATAAATCTAAGACAAAAATCTACTCTCTGCCTCCTCAAGGACAGAACTTGCAGTCTTTGTTCAGGTATATTTTCCAATGAAATGTGTGGGAGTTTTGGGGAGTAGAGCACCGAGACTATATTTATGTCTAGGGACAGAGAAAAATAAAATAATCCTCCCTTAAGGACAGCACTTGTCTGCATCAATGCAAATGCACATGTGTCTCTGCAACCAAAGAACAATGATATTTTTTAAGCTTTGTTTGTTAATGTTGCTTCTCTCTAACTCAAGGGATGTCTCACTTTCTAAATCATGCTGAGCACACCAGGTTTTAGCTGTTAAAAAGTTAACAATGAAATGAAGAAAAGTGACAATTGTGATAGAAAGGATAATAAAATATCACCTGAAGACAACTCCATGTTTTATCTGTAGTGTTTATTTTAAGCATGTTCCTCAAGAACTGGGTTGGTTTAGCTGCAGGGCTGTTGTTAAACTCTTTACAACAGAGGAAGAATGATTTACTAGGTATACTATTTATGTGAAGACTAGTATAGGAGTTTATTCTTAAGGCTGTGCTTAAATGAGAAACAGGCACACAAAGTGATTATTTCAGAAGAATCCCAGAAGATCTCACTGAATAAATTCCCCCCAATTATTTTTTTAACATTAACACATCTACTCCAGTCAAAGGAAAAAATCACTTGCTAATGCTGGGAGGAGGATGGAGCTGGCTTGTCCTGGCTTTTCATAGGAGTCTCTTAAAGTCTCTCTTAATGACAGAAAAGAAAAAGAGCACAACAGTCCTTCTCCTCCACTGTGTGCTCAAACCCTTCTAAGTTTACCTTCTAACTGGAAATTGTTTAATTCCCAACATACAGAACTGTTCACCCACATTCTGACCAACTGAAAGTTCCTGACAATGTCTTTTTTTCCTTTCTCTCTCTTTTTAAAATACGTGTGCCAGACACATTGGAATTTGTTAAGGTTGTCCTGAGCTGGACGTTAAAAAAGCATAGGCAGCAAATGTGTTAACATGCTCTCCAAGGTCTCCCACATGTTTCACTGTCACAGCCCTTTTGTTCCAACATCCGGGATGCTCAGGGACAGAAGCAGCAAAATGAGCAATGGCTCTGATGACAGTATGTGGGAATTAGGCTTCAACTTTTTTTTTTTTTTAGCATTTGCAACACAATATTTGAATGCAAGCAGTCCAAGATGCAAAAACAAAGCCTCATTCTCTCCTTCCTGTGTTTCCTGCTTGTGTATCCCCTCTGCCACGGCTCCCTTTAAGCACTCCCCACCTTCCCCCTTCATCACCTGCCCACTGCTTTTACCCACACCTGCGCAGAAATCTGCAATTCCCCCTCTCCCAGAGACAGCCCTGGGCTATGGTATCCTGTGTACCTACCGTCCTGAGTGCAAGGCATAGTTCTTTGACTTCTCTAACAAACAAACAGCACATGCATTTAGATTTTATTAAAAATAAATTCCAAAAGAAAACACTCTGCTGAACACACGTCTTCCCCTGAGGAGAGAAACAAAGAGCATAAACATTTGGTAGATGTTGGTCATGTTGCTTAGTGCGTTGCTGGAAGGCACTGAGATACTGTGGTGATGGGAGTAGTATTAGAAAGGGCATACGCAAGAACAGAATAAAGATTTGGTGGGATATTCCATCTACTACACTTTTCTACTTTCTCACCTTCCAGCTCTTGAAGAAATTTGTGGAAATTTATAACGCGAGTAAAACATAATCACAAAATGGATTTTGTCCCTGAACATGCTGCAAAGGTTATAGCAAAATAAGCTATGCTCTTGTTTCAGCCCCTGTCTACTTTGCATTTAAAGATTTGATTAGGGGTTGTTTCACAAACTCCCTGCCTGTGTAACATACCATCCCCTGTATCTAATGTCTTTTGCTTCCCAACCATTCATATTCAGAATTAAAAAAAAGAAATGGTCAAGTGGAATTGACCCTTGTGTTCTAAAATAGCATAAGTTGTAAGTTCAGCCTCAGGAAATCTGGTCTTTTGGAACAAATACCCAGTCGATGCTGATATGCTTTAAAGACTTTATTTGTCTGCCCAAAGAAAACTCTCTGCAAAGGGTCACACCCTTACATATTCAGCTGCAGTTTAAGTTTTCCTTTTTGCATTCTACATTAATTTATTTTATTTTTCAGTACCCATGTCAACTGTGAAATCTAAACATTTTGGCAAGAGTTGATGTATGCATCTCCCCTCTTTGAATAAGCACTGTATGGCCCTGGAAAAGATTTCTGCTGGGTCAAGAGAAAAAGGAAAATAGTTGGACACTATAGTAGGTCAGGAAAAGATAACAAGTGGGTCAACTATTTATGTACAGTGAAGCAGATCCAGAAATTAGAAGCATCACAGGAAAGAATAATCTGGAACACAGTCAGAGTAGATATTTAACACTGGACCTGTTGTACTTTCAGTGTGCAGATACTTTAACTTGTATAACCTAAGTTAGATACTGACGCTGTCCAAGCTTTTTCCTCACCTCAGTCAATCTCAACCAATTAAACTTTAAAGACACCATTTTTTCCAGATGTAGAACAAAAATCTTGCATTTTTTTGTTCCATGAGAACTTCAGTATGCAAGTACTCAGAGCTTTACTCAACAGAGCAGTATTACAAAATTGAAACTCTTTCACTAGTTCATACACTAACATATGATCCATCTTAAACCAGGTCAGAGAGCAACGTCTTGACTAGATAAGGCTGAGAATGAGACTTAAAACATGCAGTACACATAGGGGAAAACAGCAAATAGGACATTGTAAAGGTGCCAGAGAAAACCTCTGAAATTCTGTTCTTTAAGATTATTTTAAACGTCCTCATTCCAACTCATTCTGATGCAAGTTGTTAAACAGAGCATAGGAAATACATATATGTATATTTTAGAAATCACAATCCACCAAAAATGCCCAGTTATCAGAGAGTGAGTCTCCCATTACAGTTCTTGAGAACTCTTATTAGCGATTAAAACCAAGGAAAAAAAGTTCTTGTTGCATCTTTCTCAGAGTTTACGTAACCCAAACTAACTCCTCAGCTTGTTTTACAAACTAAATCTTACTCCACATGCTAGGATTATTCCTGTGATTTGGAAAGACAGTATGTAACAGCATCTCTTGTTGACATCTGTTGCAACAGTCGTTCTGCTAGAATGCTGTAATGAATTCAAGGAAAACTCCTTGTGCTGATTGCAAGCTATCTTGTGATTGGGGAAATATAGATTCTCTAGATTATTTTGTTGCTTACCTTATGATTTAATAGAGATTTTAATGCAAGGCTACTTGCTAAGGCCCTGCTTCTTGAGAAACTTGGTGCCCCCAGGGCTTCTTTCATATTTCTTTCGTTCAAATAAAATACTTTACAGATCATCACAATAATGAGTGAATAGTCGCTGCACATCATGCTCTGCCAATAGAGCCAACATGAGATTCTCAGTTTAGCTGCTGCCTTTCCTGACAGACTCTTTGTCTTTACCAGAATTACCTTCTTAAACCTAATCTATCAAACCACTCCTATGCTTTATGCTGAGATACCCAAAGAAGAGAGCTGTTAATAAGTGTTTGTGAGGAGTGCCAAGAAAATCTTATCCATAAAGTGCAGCTTTCCAAAAAAGGGTGACTGTCTGACCTTGTTGACCTTCAGCTTCCCACTTTTTACAACTTGTTAGCATCACTTACCACTCAGATTAGTATTAGATTATATCTTCTTCTCTGAAGGTCCCTGCATATTTTGAAAGGCTCTAAAACCAGTAAATGCCAACTGTTGCTTTTGATTTACTGCTTTTCCTTCCTTCCCAGTCTGCCTGCTGAATCCCTCACTGATGCCATTTATCTGGCTTTGTCTTTCACTGAAACTTCTAGCACACTCTTAAACTGTTTGCAAGTTTTCACTCTGGTGCAGTGATGAAGGTGGTAGTCTCAGCTGGCCGGGTAAATAGTCCACGTTCTGATCTCTGTGCCTATCCAGGTGGACAAGCTGCTTCCCTGCTGCAAATGATTTGCTGTCATTTATTGTTAGAGTATGTTTTCCACCTTAAGTTTTCTAGTCCATCAACTTTATGGGCTTTGGATCAGGCCAATGTAGAAATGCAGTAGAGTCAGATCATTACAAGCTAAGAACAGATAGAGATCTTCTTCACCTAAACCTTTTCCCGTGGAACAGAAGTTTTCGTTGAGGGAGTCACAAAGAAGTAGCAAGTTGCAATTATTTCACTCTTCCTACATTATTTAATGCAGACTTTCCTGCTTTCTATCCTGAGCAAAGAAATCCTGCCCATGAAGTAAGGTGTCCTGCTGCTGAAAAGCTCAAGCATCTCAGCTGTACAGGCTGAAAAGCTTTTACCACCTCAGCTGGGCAGGCTGAAAGGCTTTTACCACTTAAAAACCAGCTTGTAAAACAACAGAATTACAGCATCAGTAATGAGGAGAGGTTCAGATATTTTATCTATTCCAGACTCTAGGAATATTCTGCATTGAAGGTGAACTTTTGGGCTAGGTCCCCTCATATACATGAGCTATCATTACCTAATAGGTTTGTGTGGAAAAGAGGGTTGGCTGCAACATTTGAGTAGCATGGGAGAACGTGATGGCTCCTATTTGCATTTCCATAAATACATATCTTATCACTGTTTTTTTCTAATTATAGAAGCAAGGAGTGGGTTCATCTTTGTTGATACTGGCTCTTTGTTTGATATGACAATGCACCAATTACCAGCACGGCACTACAGGTTTAAAATTAATCTTTCTGATACAGCCCAGCTTCCTCTTATGAACATTACCTGTTTTTCCAGAGGAGACAGGTTGGAACCACAAGTCATTGTCCATTGCATGTGATAAGTTTTTTTTCATTAGCAGGAAGCTGGTTGCCCTTAGCTGCCATATGGCAGCTCCAACAGCTGTTTGCAGCCCAGCAGTATTATGTTGCATGCAGGAAAGGAATGTGGTGATACTGTAGTCCAGATCTTCAGCTGGTATAAATCTGCATAGCTGCCTCAACTCAAAACAGATATCTGTTGTTTTGTGCATTCTAGGGACACATCAACGCTGCAAAATGAAGTGTGGAGCAGAAGTCACCGAAAAGGGGAATGTCTCTGTCAGTAAATCCACATGACATAGTACAGTCCATCCATGGAATGATCTGCTGACCTTCATAATCAGGATAGTCTTGGTCTCTTTAAGGCAGCTTAATCAATAAGCTTTACTCAGCTGTAGGATATTGCGAATGTGGATGTCAAGCTTCAATGTTGAATACGCTCAGTCATGTGTTTTGAAATTACAGTCCCCAACATTTTCTGGTGCAAGGTTATCATGTGCTGAGTTTAGGCCTTGGATTTCTCCATATGCACTGGGGTAGATGCACACTCTATTGGTTTATGGCTTAAGATTTCTACTGTTTCCTATAATTGAAACATTGTTCTTCATTTTAAGCAGTGAGTTCTTATTCAAGGGCCCATTCATTGGATTCTGGGTTCTTCACAGCAGCCCTTGCATATGAGACTGTTTTGACATTTCATGTGCCCTTCATGATTTCCAGGCTGCCACAACTGGAGATGTAAGGGATAACCACAACCACCACTGAGAACCATCTTACCTTTGATGGTGTAGCCTGGAACAAGTAGGTTCCACGTTTTCACAACACCATCTTTTTTTTATCTGCTGCACTCTAATTCTAGTCATATTTTCTGGCTAGCTTGCATAGTTAGCTTCTGTTTGTTGAGAAGAGGACACAGTTTTTTCAGCTTTTCACTAAACCACACCCCATATGACCTGCCCATCATGTGCTTTTTTAATCTTTTCTTTCTAAATCCAGGTGTTACCCATCTTCATTATATGCTTATACCATTGAGGTTTACTTAATTCCAGTAGCTCTTGACTCTGCTCATGCTTCTGTTTTGATTCTCATACTAGTTTTTGCAATAGACACACATTTTTTCCCAATTTTGACTTTTCAAGTGAAATACTGACCCCAGATCTATGTTTATTCCACATAATACCTTGAAAATTAAGTGACTGAGAAGACCTCCTGAGGGCACACAATTGGTCTAACTTGAGGAGATATTTCTTCAGAGGAAGAATCCAACTACTACCCTTCTCTGTTTAATTTTTAACTATTTTGGTTTCTGCTGTAAAGAGAAGAGTCTGGAATGCACGTCCTACCACCAGAGCAGTTGGAGTTACTGAAGCAAGTGTTCTTCACTGGGTTTGGATAGGGGACCCTCCATAACGTACGATGTGGAAGTCCAAAAGAAACTAAGGGCACAAGCACAATGGATAATGCTGTTCAGGATGATCTGATTTACTTTTTATGGCATTTGTGCCTGTAAAGAACAGAATCTACACAGACAGAACATAGCAAAGAACCACAACTACCACACACTCATCCCCACGTCTACTTTTGCCACCTAGCAGCCAGTTACAGGGGGTTGTTGGGAGGCTCCCATGGCTGCTCTAAGAGTGATTGAGGTGCTTGGCACCACTTGTATTTCATTATTGTGTCAGAGTTTTGGAACAGGTGGGATTTATTTTTGTAGGCAAATCATCAGCTAAGAGGAAACAGTTGTGCTCTGTGCTTATATATTTCTTGATGGTTTGCTGGCTCTTGCTTGGAGCTGTCATACTGACATCATTGCAGTGAGCCATGGGTTCCTATAGCAGCTGCCAATTAGAAACAGAATGAACATATCATTCTTCAAATGGAGGAAGTTAAGGACTGGCCCTTATTATTATGTAATTAAGTTAAGGATCTGGTCTTGATCTTCAAAACCTTTAAAGTGTTTGGCTCAAACTGTTTCTGGGACCGTCTTTCCTTCCCTAGCCAGTGACCACTAATATCACTGCTTCCTGAACGAAGCATAAAAGACGGCTGTTTGCTTAACTTGTTTTTCATAGCATAAATTATTCAGCAGACATGCAAAGCACAAAAAATTGGAAACAAACAAATCCAACATATACAAGACACTTAAAAAGCCAGTAGCCAGTAACTGGCTACTCAGGGACAAGAAACAAGTCAAAATTTGGAAAAAAAAAATCATCTATAAGCCACCCTGGGAGGGCATCTACTGCTACGTTTTAGATCCATGCTGTTTGTGCCTTACCTGGGTCTTTCCATGTGATGCACAGTGAGAGAAATTGTGCCCTCCTTCACATTTTTACACCCCCACTGGGACTGTGTTGGTGCTCTGTTTACATCTTCCCCTGCTGAACCACTACTCCTTCATGGCACTTGCACACAAAATCATCTTTTCTATTTTTAGGTTCTCCGACTCACATCCTGTGAAGAGCAGCGGTGCACTGGGCATGTTCGGTTTCATTTATTTATTCCTCATCACTTATTAATGGTGCATAACACATGTATATGTCATTTAGATGCCTGGATTTATCCTTCTTATTTTTAAAATTATGTAATGAAGTCTCAGCAGGGTTGGGATGCTTCTGTTTATGCTTTTTTTTTGTGCTGACTGGCTTTTGCTGCCTTTAAAAGTCAGTGGGAATTCTGTCACTGACTCCAGTGGAAATGAGAGTGTTTCCCAAGTGAAATTTTAACCCTGTATTCTCGGCCCACTCCCAAATATTCTATTCTATCAAGTATTTAAATATGACACCAGATCTCACCGCTGTCTAAAATACTCATGGGAGAGTACACGTCCTTTTTAATTACATTATGAATTAAACCTCAGGAAAAGTCTTGAAAACACGAGAAGATATTTTCTTACTGTTAAAGACCTGAGATGAATTCAGCAAACCCTGGCTGAACTGGCTCTTCTACCTCAATCTCAATGACCCAATTACTGTTTCCCTCTTTTAAAATAATGACCCAAATTTCTATTTCATTGTGTCGTTACAAGACCAAGACTCAGTATAAGATTTTCAGCTTTAGGTAGCCAAAATCTTTCATATACAGCTAAAAAATTTAACAGAAAGCAGCTGGATTTCCAGTTACTGAGCACTTAGAATTTTCACTGACTTTAGTAAAAACTGCGGCTTCTTGGCACTTCCAAAAATCAGGCCAGCCTAGTGATGTTCTTTATATATAGTGAGGTAGTGACCTGATTTTTGAAACTGTTGAGTATAAACAAGCTTTAGTAAACCCAGATCATCTTCTGGTGCTTCACGAATTTGGATATTAAGCCAATACTTACATAAAATTAGCAGGAATTTGCTGAAGTCTCCAGAAGTATCCAGGGATGTTACAGAATATTAATTTGGTCTCTTGGGCTTGTTCTCTAACCCTGGACATGATTTACGCATGTAGATCCCAGAGTGACACTGTTAGGGTTTAACCACATCCTGAGCTTTCCTTTTAATTATTTTTCTCAATGAACGTTACAATATGCAGTAACATTTTGGTACAGAGAGCAATGACACATCCTGTACCAGAACAGATATGAGCACTGATAATAGAACAGAGAGGTCTTTGTTCATCTGTTTGAAAAACAACCGGCTACATTTTTAATCTCTTTCTTTGAAAAACTATTTAGTGCTCCATCTACAGTGTACAAGGGAATAGATTTGGGTTTGAAGAAAAAAATCTACATTTTTCACATGTTGATTCAGAATCTGGACAGATAAGACAAGTCTCTGTTCTTTAGCCCTTCCGTATATATGTGGGTCAGTTCAAATGCCCACATACCATCCTGTAAAATTATTCTGCCAACAGAATGAGGAGTTAGTGAATGTGATGGTTAATCTCTGCCTTCGCCCCCCACCAAAATTGAAAGGTGTTCCTTGCCCACCCCCAAATTATATTTTTAGTCATCTTGTCCTGAAAAATCCAGCACTTGAAATTTTCACTCCTCTTTCCCCCTGCAAAGCCTTTACATGTTTTTATGTATCCAAAAATAATTTATATGCAACTGCCTCAGGTGCAAAGGACTAACCTGTCCTCTTTTCTTCACATAATTTTTCTTTTAGAAAAAATAAAAAGACTCCTTTGGGAACGGACTGTTTGCCGCACATCAAGGTAAATGAGTACATTTTTCTCATGATATTTGATTACTCTGGCCTCTGGGCCACAATCAATATTGTCATTTGCCTGAAATCCACAGAGCTCACAATCACCATTTTCCTTTCCTTATTATTTTATTTGATGCAATTTTGTTATTATTGTACTGGTCTTTGGTCTCCTGTAGACCTGTTCTGTAGTAATCACAGTGATTTTGACAATAACATCTAGCTTATTTGTCTGCTAAAACCTTTAAAAGCACTAGAAAACACTAGGGAAGGAGGGAATATCTTTTCCACCCTCTATCTATTCAAAAGCAACACTCTGAGATTGATTTTTACAATTTAATCCAGTAACTAATTTAATGTAGTGGCTTTAGCTGGTTATATTAACCATTTCAGGATTGTTTCCTGTAAGATCAACACCATTAATTCTCCTTTATTTTCCCTGTTCAGGTAGTACACAAGTCACATTTTACATCCCAACTATTCAGAAAGATTTTCTGTCTCCTGTAAAATGCTGCATTTTGATCTCAGTATTTCTCTGGGCGCTTTACTGAGCTATAAGTACATTGCGGTGCCTGTAGTATTAGAAGTTTTTAAAAAAACTTCTAGTTTACACTAGATTTGTTACTACACACATTAGCAGAATAAGATCCCAACAATATTCCAGAATTTAAAGTCTTGTCATCTGCTTTGCTGAGTTGCCAGTTTGGCCCTTGCTTAGGAGATAAAAAAGGAGCACAGGCAAATGGAGAATTCATGGAAAATGTGGAGGAGCAGTATCATAACTGTGAGACTCATCATATTTTATAAGCTCTGCCCTACTTGCCACCTAGTTGACTAAGGGCTACTTTTCACTGGCTGGGCGTAGGAGTAAGTCAGCACTGGATTACTTTGAGCGAATGAAGTTATGCTGGGCTGGGTGACGTTGGGATGACACCAAGGTCTCATAAAGCTTGCAAGATGTTACAGCAGAAATGCCCCAAGGAGACTGCACTGAGAGATGTCATCTTCTACATGGGTAGGGTGCTCTATGAAGAAGAGAGAGGGGAGTTGTTCATAAGCTAAGGAAGGGGCCATGTGACAAGGGGGACAGAACCCATTGAAGGGGTGCCAACTGCAACGTACAGAAAAGGAAAATGTTTTGTAGGAGAAGCCAATGAACAAGAGAGCAGGATCCCAACCTCTTTACAAGGCCTGACCAAATGTCAGATGTTCAGAAGTGAGCCTGTTTTATTGTTTTATCTGGATTTAATTGTAAACTCAGATTTTGCCATACCTGGTCAACATTCAGGCTCCAGGGATGTTGCTTTGCTGCTTCTTGCTTTCTCCTTCTAGCCCCATGAACTCTGCGTTCCTGGCTGCATAGGCAGGACAGAAAACCTTCAAAAACAGGGAGAAAGTCATTCTACGCAAGCCCGACATTTTGGAGAGATGAGAGGATTTGGTCCCCATGGCCGATGTGAGAAAAGGACAGGGGTTTTCAAATTGTCTGCTGATCTTCAGGCTATATTTTGGGCAACAGTTTGTCCCAGATGCCCTGGTTGTATTCTGCAAGAACAGTCATTTCTCTGTCTTAACAAGGAATATCTTAAAAGGAAATTTTTTGGTTCCCAGACTCAAGGTACAGTGCCCCAGCTACACTACACATATTTAAGACTGTCCTACAAAAACCTGGTTTTGATGTACCATCCTTCTTTTCCTCTCTGCTTCCCAGTCCCTTGTTTTGTAGCCCAGTACGTATGACTTTTTGCCACATCAAGTAAAAGGTCAAGGGTTTTCTGTTGACCTGACAGTGCAGGGATCAAAAACGTGCCTGGACTTGTCTTGGCCTGAGCTGGCTTTAGCCTGTTTTTGCTATGATAGCCCTTGCCTAGCAATCAGCTAACTAATGCCTGCATTTATTTTAGTTTAGCTTTAGTTTTTGGTGACAACAAGTAGTTTTTCTCTGTGGATTGACCTGTCTGTGACTCCAGACTGAAGCGCGGCATCGAAGAGTGCCTGTTCCCAGTCTCATCCTCCCACCACCCGTCGTACTCTGACAGAGTTTGTCTGATCATGAGGTGCACTGCATCGGGGAGCTAATTGTCTCAAAAATATGCATTTTGACAGGATTTTTTCCTTTCCAGTTACGAACTGCTTAAATAGTATTGCTGCTCCTGGCTTTGGTCTGGAGGAAAGAGGGGTGTTCAGTCACAGCTCTCTCCCCGGTATTGATATCACTTGCCCCATCCAAGGAGCTCGGCATCTAACCCCAGGTTATAAATTCTCCTACAAGATTCATAAATTCTCCTACAGAATTCATGCACCTCAGATCTTTTGCAGATCTAGGTGAAAGATTTTTTCGAAGGTCCCTATTTAAATTCTAGCAAAGCAAAGAACTGCACAGACCAGCACCCCAACCTGCAGGCTACAGTTTCTTTCCTTCTTGTGTAACATACTCTCTGCAGCCTGTTTTATTCAGAAAACACTGGTTTGAGCAGTAGGCCTTTGCACAACTTTGCTTTTAGAGGGAAAGTTTCAAAATATATTTGTTCCTACTATTTCAGAAGAACTTGCATTTTTCTTATGCTAGGAATAGTTGCTCAAAAGAGAAGAAAAAAAAACACTGTCAGAAAGCCAAAAACTTTGCTAGTTGTTCTTTGAATATAACCCCCACCCCAAATTATTCATACAGTTCTATTTCTAGACAGAATTTTAAAGCCTTGACTGCTTCAAAAGGAAAATACCGCAAATTTCTGCTAATAGGTTATCTCTGTGAAAGGGAAGAGACTGGTAATGAGTAACCTTTCTCTTTTTCTTTTGCTTCAGAACATTTTAATTGTGTTCCAATTACTTCAACATATTTAATATACTTCCAGTATGTATTTGTACAGTATGCAGGCAAATGATTTTCCAAAGCCTTATACAATATAGTGAGTCATAAATGATTGCTGTTCCCACTCCTCCCGGTTGAGCGTGAGTCACAAAGTGGTAAAGTCTGTCTCCCTGGAGCGCTGAGTGAAATCCACCTGATTTCAGGCAGTCGCTACAAAGCTGACAGCTGAGTGGCATGCGGAGATCCCTTGGCTGAACGGTGCGTGTCTGCCTACACATCTCTTACCTGCTGTGAAAAAGGGGCATATCGCAGCCTTTCGGGGCGTGCCGTGTCGCAGCGATTTGCTGATCCCAGCGTGTCCCGCAGCCGCTATGGGGAGGCTCTGGCTGCGGCTGTGCTCCAGCTGTGCACCCTGTCCCCGGGTTCCGGGGGTGGATTTCCTAACTGCTCTTCATCTGCCACTGAAGTTTCCAAGTTTTTGGGCTGTGCACGGGGACAGATTCCAGTTTGACTCAGTAGCTCCGCATGGCAGTCACCCCCTCAGCTGCGTCAGTGGGGTGGCAGCAGCCGCCGAGTGGGTTTTGACAAGTTGCTTATAGCTGTGCACACACAAAGCCTCTGCTCCCCACAAACACATGCAAAGTGAAAAGAAGTCCCTTGAAATCAGATGCCTCAAGGTGGGTGGGATTTGCTTCCTTCCGTCCCTGGAAAATTAAAGCTATTTTCTTTCCACAAAGGAAGAAAATATTCTGTGATTTGGTAGTGTAGAGAATGTTTGGGTGTTCATTCCAGGATCCATGTTAACCAGGCCACAAAATGGTCTTTGGGCATAGGAGACTAACAAGTCCTTATCTTCTGTCGATAAAGTTTACTAAAGTATTCTCAAGGAAACTTTTTACCTCTTAATGTACTCAATACAGGTTACTGTCAATAATCAAGTATTTGAATAGTATCCTGTCAGTCAGGCAACATCACAGCTGTTCCCACCTGAAGTTCCAAGGTTGCAGATGTATCATTATTAATTTTTGCTGAGATACGAGAATAACAAGGTCTTCTTAATGTTGATATTCACAAACACCTCTATACTGCAGTTTTTGATAGCTGATCTTTTTTCCTTTTATTTTTGTGAAGACTGCCTTTTAGAAGCAGATTAACCAGCTCTAACAGCAAATGAAGGACCAGGTAGGGTAGCAAAAGTTATCTTTTAAAATACTTTGTAATGTACCTTGAAATAATTTTCTTTCTACATTTGAGCTTTCTGACTTACATCCCTTAATAATTTTAACAAAAGAATACCAGTTGGGGATCAAAGCTGTATTCCTCTGAACAGATGGCAAATAGCCTCTCCCGTTAAAAACTTGATACTTAGATACAACTATTTTAACATTCCTATAAATTTCTTCAGAGGGATAGTTGCACTGGTTTCAGCATACTCTTCATGCACTTCAAATGTGATTTAGGTCACTTAGTTTTGATCATTTTGATGTTAGATGTCTAGTCTAAGCAACTTTCCTAGGTTCTCTCTGCAGTCAATGGAGAGAGCTATGTGCCTCCGAAGGGGTGATTCATACCTCCTATCTTAGACTTCTGCCTCTCAATTGACAACAGAAGTGTAGCCTAGACAACTGTGTAGGATAGATTCCGATCTCTTAGATTAGGTGAGATAAATTTTATTCTTGGCCATCTTAGTGCGTGCAAATTTACAGGACTGAAGATAAATTGTTTTGTGTATGCAAATTTACAGGATTGGAGCTAAGTTGTTTAAACACCTAAAATACCTGTGGGGGCTGATAGACTACTTAATTTATTTAGAAGCTTTCCAAACCATGAGTACAAAACAAAGAAAAATGTTCTAGTACTTTTATGGAGGAAAAAAACCAACAACATAGAAAATATTTTAATATTTGCCTCTCAAGTGTAACAACATGGATGGTAACAATAAAGAATAACGATGAAAAATACCTATAGTGCATAAATTAGTAACAGCAAATGACAGTTAAGAGGTAAATTTGCTAAGCGTGTAATGACCCAAACATAGCCTTGACTTTTCAGCAGCTGTACATGGCTTTAGCTACGTGTTCTAACATCTGAACCATTCCTGCTTCTTTGTCCCCAGATTTCCCTTTCTGATGAGTCAGCTGGCTCCCTTCAGGCAATGGACAGTGTGCAAACCAACAGGGTGACCAACCTTCCACATATCAGGAGTCATGAAAATACAACTTAGTGCCAAGGGCAACAGGCTTCAAAATGTGCTCCTTTTGGCATTTTGCAGATTTTTTTTTTACTGTGAATGCTAACTGAGTAACCTAACCAAAGTTCTGGTCTATGCATCAGCAGTCTGCTTGAGGATAAGCCAACAAAAGAGAAATGCATAAAGATTAGAGAAAACAGGGTCCTCAAATTTCAATTATTCTTCCTTCCACTACCTCTTCTTTTCTAGCCTTAGACCTTCTTTCTCCCTTTTTTCCTCAAGTGTCTCCCCCTTCCCTTTCTCTCTCTTGCACTCCTTGGCTTTCCTAGTTTTACCTGCAGTTTCTAAGAGCAGAGCTCATGCATTCGGACTGGCTGAGCTAAAGATCTACCAACTTAGAAGTTGTCTGGATGGGTAGCCACTATTATCTTTTGGGTAGAAAGATGCTGCAGCAGCTGCTGTTTCTCTTCCACCTTTGTCTCCATCTACTTAGCTGAAAAAAACCTACTAGTCAGGAGTCTTTGCAAAAGACGTGTCTTCAATGTAAATGAGAAACCTTGGCTTGCAAAATGCCATTTGGCTACCAGGGAACTGCATGACCGTGAGGTTTCGACTTGGATGCATATACATAGAGTTAACCTGGCAATATCATAAAAAATGCATTTATAAGGCTCCTGATCTGTGGACCCAAGTAAACTCAAAATGCCACAGATTCATTCTTCAAATTTTGATGTGTTTTCCTGTATGTTCACCATACAGCCTGAATGATCACACCACGTGTACAGACATCACCTATAGTATGCCTGCAGTTGCAGGGAAAAGAAAGCAATTTAGAGTTTTTTATAAAATAATCATTTTATAGTTAGAATAGTGATAATATAGTTAGTTATAGTGATTTAAAGTTTTAGTTTCATACACATCAATTCAGAGCCACTCTTTTAGCTATATGACGTGACTGAAGGCCTTGGGAAAGGGAAAAGTGAGAATGGGTTTTATGGTATGAGTGCAAAATGTGTAAAGAAGTTGTGATTTACTCACTGTGGTTATTCAGACCTTTACTGCAAGGGTTCTGTGTATATCTATTGCATGCACATATAATTTAGTAAATGAGGACATACACTAGATTTAGTGCTTGAGACATTTCAGGTCTGCCATGTAACCCAATACTGAGCAAAGAGTCCACTGAAAAGTTCTTTTATACAGAATGTAAAGTGCATATAGATTATCTTGCAATAAACTGCTTAGCTTAATCTTGATATTCACTTTGCACGCAGGTCCCAGGCCTTGTCCTTTGTGCACGCTCAGTTTCTTAGTCAATTTTCACTCAGGCAAAATTTTAATTTACTCCAAAATTATGAAAGAAGAAACTCTGAGTATTGTCCAGATATGAGATGAAAGTCTCTTTTCCGAAATGAATTAGCATCCTAAAAGACGTATTAATTGCACATCCAGTGTTTTCAAATTTTCCCGGGAATCAAAATCCCTAGACTACATTTGCTACAGACTTTTTGTGAATACGATACGCTTTTCCTTTCTTTCACAGTCTAAATCTAAAAGGCAGCATGTGACACAATTAGGAGTGTACTTAATTTCTGACTGTTTTGTGGCACGACTGTATAACTGGTATAATTTTGAAAGGAAGGCAGACACTTGGTACCAGCTGGAGAGGCAGCTGACATGGGTCGGGCAGTCATTCCATGTGGGGTCTCCATTTTTCCTGTTGACTGTCTCGGGAGCTCAGTCTCCTCATGTGGGCACCTGAAGCCCTGTGGTAGAAATACGGAGGTATGAGGATGTGCCAGGACAGAGTTACCCGGGTTGCCTTCCTACATCAAATGTCATTAGACTTGTCTCCCATCCTCAAAAGGAGTGTTTTTTTGTTCCTGCCACAGATAATTGTTAGGCCTATAGGGAGTATTTGGTGCACGTTTGTGTGCCACGAGTCTCAGCTAGTTGTCTTTGAGTCATGCTATTTCTTACCCAGAAGAGAGGGTGGATCCCTCCTCTGCTGATGAAAGAGCTGTACTTGGAGTGTGGAAAGAACCTCAACTTGAGGTGACATGTCTTTTGCCTCTATTTCTGCTTTAACCCTCGAGTTGTTAAACTTCCTAAAAAAAACCAAAAAACAAGGTAAATGAAGAGGAAGCACTGTGAGTGATTTGGGCACAAATTGTGGAATTTGGGGACACACTTATTTACCAAAAGTCTGGTAACACAGCTCTCAAGCATTTTGTCAGGACACGAGCCTAGGTTTTCTGCAGTATCCTTAAGACAGTTGTGCATCAGAAACAGAATAACCGTATTAACACAAGCTAATAAATCTTCCTTCTTTGCTCAGCAAATTGTCTGGATGGGCAGAACTTGGATTAAATGTAGGTATTTTGCTTCTGGTACTCTGGTTAGCTCTTTCAGAGATAATTTAGGTATTTCCACATTGTAGCGTGAGAATAAGAAATATAAATATACATTAATATATTGTTTATATAAATATATATAAAAAAATACATATAATTGTGTGTTGATGGGTATCTATAATTGTTGATGAGTGTGTTGCTATATATGTAATTGTTGATGTGTCCCTGCTGGTAGCAAGACAATAATAGTACTTCCCTCCCTCACAAGGGGCTGCAGGATGTACTAAAAATTGTGAAGGACTGTCATGGTGATTGTAACCGTCTGCATGTATATAACTGTGATGTGAAATTTATGATTTTTTTTCATTGTTATTTTCTCTGCATGTACCAAATAACTTTTCTTCTAAAAGCCCTAAAGTAGAGACACAACACTTCTTATATTAACATTGTAATTTTCCTCATAATTTTTTTTCTCTACTAAATAGTTTTTTCAAAAGTAAGAGACTACTTCAGCAAAAGCCAGTAAATATGCTTAGAAATAAGAGCATGAATAGATGTTCAAGAAACATACGCACAGTTGGAGACATTCCAGAAGAAATCTGCAGGAATTATCAGAGATGCAGAAAACACGACTCTTTTTTTAGGAAACACTGAAGAAATCGATAGCTTTTAGTTTAGATAATCCACAAGAGTGTAAAATTTATCTGCAAAGGGGAAGGTGATAGAATATTCTCTGCTAGGGAAAACACACAGAAAAATAGTTTAAACTCAAACAAAGAAAGCCTTAAAAGCAGTTTAGAGAACACATGTTTTTCAGGAATGATTTCCAAATCTGTATTTCCACCCTACTGAAGGTAAAAATCTTAAGAAAGAAAGAAAGAAAGAGAAAGAAAGAAGGAGAGAAAGAAAGAAGGAAAGAAAGAAAAGGGAGCTTTCTGTTTAGAGACATAAATATTCTAGTTTTTGAAATGTAAAAGCTTTAAAACACAAAATTTCAGTTGTTGTCTCTAAGGGATCCTCATTGAGATTGGTGCTGAATAGGCCAGACCTTTAGAGGCATTTCTTTACCTACTTCTTATGGATGCCAAGTGGGTACGTGTCCATACATCTGTGCAACCCAAACACTTCTTTTCTTCAGTGCTTATTTTTTTAATGCTGACTTTTCTTGATGTCAATTTAACATTATTTATGAGAACATTTTTGTTTTCATGACCATTTAATCTTCAAACCATTCTGCTCAGATTTGACCACCAAAAAACCTTTGTGAGCATTCATTAGTGCTCTGCACAGATGTTTCCTTAGAAATGGAAGCTTATAGTGTTTCTGCCCTTCAGCTTTCTGCTAGTTTCTCTGAAGCTTTCACAACTGTGTGTCTCTGTTGTTGATGACATGGTAACCTATAGATCTATTTGTGTACTAATACAAGCAGATTGTCTATGTACATAACAATATAAATAGATTGCCTTGGACTAATTATCTCTTATCTAAAATGACAACAATGAGGTGACCAGAGGTACCACAGACTGTTTCCTTTTTCATCTTTCTCTATAAATTTATCTCTTATTACGTGACAGGAGCTAAGTACATACAGAAACAAATATATTTCACTGTGTTGAAAGGTTTTATCCACACTTTGGGAGCATATATGCAGATGTCTCTAATAATTACCTACCCTTTGTTTATATTAAAAATAAAAAAGTCTGTCCAGAACTAATAAGTGACATAGCCAGTATAATTTAATGGTAAAACAGCTGAGGCATTATGACAGCTTTTTCTTGCACTTATGATTAATCATTTTTTTATTAAGGCTGCTGAGAGCAGCATAAAAGCAATTATCATCCTTTGTCACTGCTGATGTCACCAGTTTCAGCTTAGCACTTTCAACAGACATCGTGCTGTACACTTAGATTAAAAATACAGCCCAAAGGCTGCTAGCAAAACTGATGCAAACCCGTTGTTAAACCCGCTTCTGGAAAGATGTCACAGTTTGTCATATTGATTTTAATAAAATCTCTTGGGTGCTGGGCAAAGCTCCCCTGAAATACCTGTTTCAAGTTGGAAAGTGCAGTTGTCAGCATGGTGTCAAAGCTGAGCAGGACTGGGAAAGGTTTAATATTCTAGATCCTAATATTGAGAGTGTCCATCTGCTCATGGGAATATACTTCTTTATATGTGAACGTTTCCTGTGCATCCCTGGCCTCATGGCAGGTACTGCTCATGTTGGGCTGCAGAGCTTCTCTCTCCCAGCCCAGTCCTTCCCCTCTGCTCCCCTCCTGCTCAGCCAGCATGCCTCTGACCGGGGTTTTGTCTCAACAGCCATCTCCAACAAAGCCATGTTCACAGCCTGCTCTTTTTGAAATCGTGTCCTCCCTGGGCTTTCAACATGTCTGAGGGATTGCTGTCCTCATTCTCCCTCTGTGTTTCTTGATGGGTTCCAGACCTGATATTGGGGTCCAGATCTGCCTCAACTAAAGTCTCATCCTGGCCTTTTTTTTCCCAGTCACATCATTTTCATGCTGCTGTGAGAAGCTACTGTCTGCTGTCTCTTCTCTGTCTGTGGTACCCAGGTCTCTTGTCTGTTTCTTAATTTTTCAGAGAAACCCTTTTGGACTACTGCCCACGCTGCTCCTCATGCTTGCTTTATAAAGCATTCCAAAGCTGATTTGTTCTTTTCAGGTCTTCCATGAAAATTCTTGTGTTTTAAGAGTTCTATCAGAGTTTGCCAGAGACCACAAGGCCACACATGGAGAACTGTACTGTCATTGCACTGTCTTCTGCATCTCCCTCCAGCAGTTGCCTCTTCTAGTAAACCTAGTCAGTTTTGGGCCAGCACCACATCCAGTTAGCATTTGGTGTATCGCTGAGGAGTATCACCATAACAATACTGCTGATATTCTTTGTGCACCGGTCAACATGTATTCATATAGATCTTTCTTTGTCTAGCTGGATGCAAATTCAGGGTGGGCAATGTGAAATGCTGGAAAAAATTCCCATTGGTAGAAGTGATGCTTTACTGACAGGGAATGTGTTCTCTTAACCTGACTATGACATAGGTGTTAATAATGTTTTCCCTCTTTCTGTGTTGCTGAGAGGAGGAAGGAATAGGAGAATGAATGTGCTTTTTGTTGCTTGCCTCAGACAGCCAGAGGCAAATGAAGCTGACTTTCCTAATCACATAGATACAAAGCGGGTAGTTTCCCACACAAGAAAACCACCTACATGACTCAAAACTCCTTTCTGTTCAAATGCTTCTATTATTGCTTGTTTGGATAACTAGGAATTTCAGCAACACTGAATATGATTCATCCTTGACAGAGAGAAGGGCAGGAGCGTTGTGGCCAGCTTCGTACCATGGTAGGGACAGTCGAGTCACATTGGGTGGGTTACAGCGTGTGGGTTACAGCAGATCGAGCTGTGATCCCCCAGCTGGCATGGCCAACAAGGAGGTTTGTGGGAGGCTTTATTCTCTCTGCAATCTACCTCTTACTATTAGTTCAGCTAGGAAACGAAGGTCTTAATACTGGTAAGTGCTGAGATCCCTGGCTCTAGTCCAGACATGTACTAGGCATGTGTGAGTCAGACCATTTCTTTGGAATTGATGATGTGCTTAAAACTTAAGCACATGCTTAAGTAATTTACTGAATTGGGACCAGAAATCTTGGCAGCTTGCAGGATTGAGCCCTAAACTAATCTAAGCATGTTTTTATTTTTAGTAAAAGTCCTCTCCCACCAGTCCTAGCCCTGTTCTCTTTAATAATTTCAGCTTCTTTAAAAAAAAAAAAAAAAAAAACCTGAAATAAAAGTTTCCCTTTAAGGTGATAATTCAGGTTTTATCTTTTTTTTTTTAACTCGTTTCTGAGTATACCATCAGATATCCTGCTCAAATATTTTTTTCTGACTGGTTTACAAAAGCACCATATTATGGGCATAACTCATAGCATAGATTGGTAACATATGTAACTCAATCCAAAAGACAGCAGATTCAGAGCGTGAAGGACCAAGATGCAGTTACCAAATGCAAAGAAATCTTCCATTGTGCCACCCTGTACTATATCTGGTTTTTTTCTCTTTACCTGTGATTGCCATGCCGCTGTTGACAAGCTGTGAGATGAAATTAAGCTACCTGCCATTACTGCAAGTAAAGCACAAGTTGTTAGGCTGACAGTAGTTTAACATTTAGGAATTCTGACAAAACAGTGTCTGGTGCAAAGTGTTTCAATGAGGAAGATTTGCATTCAAATATAGAGATGGTTTGGCTGTTTCGCTTCAAATTCAGAATGTTTAACTGAGAATTAGTAAAGTGTTGGCATATTTAATCAAAGTTTCTGTAGATTATGCTAAAAAAAATTCCCCGAGAATAACATTTCCCACTTTGAAATGTATTTTGTGATGTAGGAAGAGAAGCACAAGTGAAATGTCCTCTGCTTACAGGGTTATGCCTACTAATCAATATCTCTCTGCCTGGCTCCATTAATTCCCATGGTATCCTGAATTATCTGCATTGGCATTTCAGTTGGAAATTCAAAGGATATCAGACATTATGGAAGGCTGGGAAAATTTTTATATCAAAACCTTAGGACTGGCTTGTATAAAAGTACTATGACCTAGAAGTAGAGTACGTATTTTTTTCCTTGAGTAAGGTGTAGGATGAAATGTTAAGAAAAGGCTTCTTTTACCAGAAAAATAAAGATCTCTTTGTTGCTTAGAGATAGGATAATTTTTCAAGAATGTACAGCATTGAGTAGTCTTGTGATATTATCTGACCCATTCTGTTGTCATAGTGTAACAACTCTGTATTGCTACACCTTTGAATGCAATACTCAGGCCTGGGAGTCAGCACTCTACAGAGCATCTTCTTACCTGTAAGAACAATCTTCCTAAGGCATAGCTTTTGGAATCATTTTTTCTTGAGGTATCAGAAGAATAAACGCTGTACTCTGAAGTAGTTGCTTAGGTTTCATTTCATAGAATCATAGAATCACTCAGGTTGGAAAAGACCCTTGGATCATCAAGTCCAACCATTGACCCCACTCTACAAAGTCCTCCCCTACACCATATCCCCCAACACCACATCTAAACGACTCTTCAACACATTCAGGGATGGTGACTCAACCACCTTCCTGGGCAGCCTATTCCAGTGTCTGACCACTCTTTCTGTGAAGAATTTTTTTCTAATGTCCAGTCTAAACCTACCCTGTTGCAGCTTGAAGCCATTCCCTCTTATTCTATTTCATTACAGACCTACATGTATCACCTGAGTACTTATACAGGAAATCTGTCCTAAAGCCAGATTCTTTTGGATCTGTTTATTCAGTTTGGGTTAAAATGAAAACAACGGTATTGAGCAAGAGTTTTCCTGTCATACTTCAGAGCTGAACTTTTCTCAAATTGTGCAAGTGAAGTCTTCCATTTAGCTGTCCTGGAACACTTGCATTTCGTAAGGTTATGGGCTCTCTTGTGTTAGCCTGTCATGATTTGCAAACTACTGTGGCAATCAAAGGCCCTCGCCTAGATTTTTTTCTGGTTCTACATATTTTCTGATCCTTGCAGACTGATTCACACAGTCATACAAATAAAATGACAGGATGGTGTCTTGTTTGCTCAGCTTCTTACTTGTGCAGCTCAGAAAGTGTTGGATGATTGTCTAAGGGGAGCCGGCAGACCTTAGCATGTATGTAAGGACTGCTGGACTGTAGTGTCAATGAAAAGTTGTTCAACCAGAACATGGAGTTCACTTGCCCTGGAGGCTCATGAAGCCAAGCAGGTTTACTTCACACAGCATCTGTCCTCTGCTGGAAGCTGTCTCATATCTATTTGGCTGGGTGCCACACTTCCTACTGCACCTCGTTGGCCATGCAAGTCAGAAACAAGCACCTCTGGAAAGGGAACTCCTACTTCTAGTTTCTTTTTCCCCAGGCCGTCTCTCCAGGCTTCTGGCACACACTGAAACCCTGATTTCTGAGACAAGTCTATGTATAGAATCCACATGTTTATCCATAGGGAAAAACAGAGCAACCTTTTTTGTTTTGAAATATAAGTGACAAATGCTACTGGTGTTAATGGGCAGGAAGAAGGAAATGTGAAGTATTGTCACCTTTTCAAAGGATGCTTCCTTTGTTAGGTATGTGGCAGTTGTCTTCCATGGGGTTTTATAGAGTTCTTGACTGTCAAAGTCTGTGGCACCTCCTTGATTCCTCATGTCAACATACAAGATATGAAGAGAAAGAAATAATGCCCCCTTCATTTTTTATCTCTTTTTCTGGAGAAGTTTGTAGAAGCATCAGTCTTCAGGCTCTTTAGAGTTTTGGGGCAACAACTATCTTCAGTCTTGACTATGACTGGTAGTTTAAGAAACTTCTTTAGAGCTTCACATTTCTTTGTGTTTAATACTTGTCAAAGACAAGTATTACTGAAAAGATCCTGGGTCATGTCAGCTTTTCATATGAATTTCTGCATACATAATACCTATAAACTGACAAGTCTGGACATTGTTACTGTACTGCATGCTGAAATTTGCAGGCTGCACAGACCAATACTCTTTCAATATACTGGTTAAGATTTTATGGGTATAACATCAGATACCTGCAGTCTTTTGACATATATGGAGTTATACCACTTCACACTAGCTAATAACAAGTGCCAGTTTCTTTTCCAAATAAATGCTGCTAAATAAAATTCAGAAGAAATCTGTAATAACAAATATGATTGTCACTAAAGATTGACAAATAAATGCAAAGTTTCAGGATGGTAAAAAGTGGTCTGTGCTCTGTGTGTAGTGTGTACTGATTTAGGAGTTGAGACTTCAGTTCGTGGCTTCAAAAGGGCTGGTGCTCAAAGGAGATTTCCTTTCTTGTCCTTTCTTTTGAAGCCTGCTATTGTTGCAAAGGAAAAAAAACACATCCTGCAATACCTACAAAGAGCCTGGCTGTACCATCCACTGCTGATGTTAAGTAGTCTCTTATGTAAGAAGTCCCATTCTCTCCAGTTTAAATACTGATCTAAGTGAAGATTATCCAAAGCAAGCAAGGTTGGCAAGGGCAGGCCATAAAAACACACACACACGGAAGAGTATTACAGAAACCAAGAGCTTGGTATTCACACCTGGCTGTGTTCTTTGAGAGTAGTCTAAAGGGAAGAAAAAAGTTTTCTCTAAACAGCAAGTAAATAAAAAAATACCCTTAAATCACAAAAAGCTCTGTCCCTGTGTGTGAAATATGAACTCATATTTACAATAGATTCAAGGGATAGGACTATTTTGAACCTATGGTGGAAGAAAAAGAGAGAAAGGAAAAAAAAAATCTTCAGTGAGGAGCTTTAAATTTTTAGGCATTCTTGAAAATATTGGAAATGGCAGTTTGGAGATTTTTTTAAGCTAAGTGGATCATGGCTTTCTTTGGAACAGAGACTTTACAAATTCCTTTTTGACTGTCATCTGCAAATCATTTGACTGCTGTTAAACAGAACCCTCTATGTTGTCCTGATAACAGGGGAAAGGCTGGAAATAAGGAATTCCACCCTTAAAGCTGTTAAGGTAAGTCTTAAATTGATGTGTATTGGATCAAAGGGTGGAATATTTTCCAGATGATCCTCTGTTTCTTCTGAGAAAGAGAAAAAAAAAAAACAACAAAACAAACCCAAAAATCATTTCCAAGGTGTTAAGCTTCAGCTGCTGAGCATGGGGATTCAATTTACAATCTTGTGTCCTGCTAGGATGAAACCTAAATTTGCCAGTAAAAAAACACTTTATATTGCTCGCTTGCTCTTTTACTACAAATGAAAAGTTACAGTCCATCAACAGCTATAGATGTCTGGTTTAGAAGGAAAAAACAAATGAGAATACCAATTGAAATTATTTTTCTGTAATATTTGTTTTATAACATCCTTATGTATGAAAATGACAAGGCCAGAGGAGGCTCCTAATTTAAATGAATTCTTAAATTTTATTGTTGAGGAAAGTGGAAGCTTTTGGTATAGTCAGAGATTATACTTCTACGGAAGTATTAGTCGTTACAGCCTTGGAAAGTAAAAAGGAATGTCAGCACAAATCAGCATCCATTTAAATTTCAATATATGCAAGCCACAGAGGGAGATGCTTCTGGTATTTTATCTTCAGCCCCATAAGAACTTATTGTAAATGTGGTGAGCTCGTTGGCTTGTGTAAAGTGAATGTTATGCTCTCAGATCCGTTCCTAGGAAGCAGTGACCACATCAAAGAAACAACAAAAACATCACCAGTTACCACCACCGTTAACTTTTCTTCTGCCTCAGTTAAACAGGATTATGCTGGAGAATGAATTGTGTTCTCAACTTCCGTGTATCACCTCCATAGCTGACTTAAATTATTACAGGAAAGCTTCTTCTATCAGCATCAGAGTTTCAAGTTTAGGATGATTTGGGGGGTGACAGGGAGCCCTGGTCACAGCCTCGGGTGGTGCGTGCACTCCTGTTGTGTGACACGGGGAGAGAAGGCGTGCTGGGAGTACGGTTGCATGTCCCCCCTGGTCCGTGATCACTGTGGGACTGCAGCAGCTTCTTCATGGATGTTTGGCAGGGCTTTTTTAATTAAAAATAAGTTTTTGACCTGCACATTTAACCTTTGTAGATGCCTAATTGTGATCAACAGATTTTCTGTTGTGGTTTTGTGTAAAACTCCAGCTCTAGTCCCCCTCCTCCCCCCACCAAGTCCTCTTTCCTAACATGCTTGTCTCCCATCCATCTCTCTGGCCCTAATATGCTCATCCCCTCCGTGCAGCTATTTCCTCTCCCCCAGCATTTGTCTCCAGCAAGGGAGAGTACTGAAGGTACAAGAAAGGCAGCTGCCCTGCTTTTTAGAGTGTATTGACTTTTCTCGAAGTCTGACTTACGAGTTAAGGAGTGGCATGGCTTTTTTCTGATGGAAAAAGAAAGGAGGCATGGATTACAAAAAGGTGCTTTTCCACCCTATTTCAAGCCTATGCCCCAAAAAATAGGCAACTAGAATTTATCAAAGAAAAGATCATCAGAAATTTTTTTGTGTAGGTCAAATGTCATTTTGTGTAGGTCCACCATTATTTTTTGGAAGGAAACTCATAGATTTTCAGCTGAAATGATACATAAATCCTCAAAACCATACATCCACTGAGTCACAGAGACTGCAGTGAAAATGGTTAATCAAGAATAAAGGCAAAACAGAGCCTTAAGTGTGGAATTGTTGTTGAACTGTTACTATGTTTTGCTACCATTCAAAAGAGAGCCTTCTGTTAGTGACCTTGCATCTAATTATGTTAACAAAATAAAAAAAAAAAAAAATACCCCACCCTAAACATCTAGTAAAAATTTGGCACTGCAGCATACAGTACAATACTCCATGAATCCAGAGAAAAAGGGCTTTTCAAGATGGGGCCTTTATCATTCATTCTGTTAAGTTCACTGTTCACTGAAAACATGGGAAAAAATGAATTAAGAACTCTAATAACCAGCCAGCAGGAAATACAAAAATAAATCTAAATTGGTGGTTATGCTCTGCGTCTACATGGCTTCCTTTGCAGAGAGTATCTCAGCCTGCAAATTCTCCAAACTCATTAGTATGGAATCCTAAATTCCAGTAAAATTCCCCCCTTGCGTTTTGCTTGACCTTCTGCTACTACTGACCCAGTGTACAGCCCATCTCAGGGCTAATTCTGAGCCAGATATAAGTGGGACAGATACTCTTGAAATTTGCTACACCCAGTGCCACCTTTTCCAATTTTAAGTTGAAACTGCCAGTACAGACAGTTACAGATCTGTCGTTTCAAAATAAGTGTAGGGCATGCTCTTTCTCCTTATTCTCCTCAAGAGGGTAACAGTTATTTTCATAGTTATTCCCAGGAGTCCATTAGTAAATCTGAAAATCTCTGTGCTGGGGTCATAGGAAAGATTCAAACTGACATTCCTGACAAATGCATCACTAGTAAGATCCAGTCTCTTTCTGAAAAAAAAACCCACATTGACAAGTATTTAAAGGTGGTATTTCAGGGCATTAGGTGTTGGTTAAACTTAGCGTGTTATCACGGCATTCTTCATCTGATTAAAGAAAAGACCTATGTGCTTTCTAACTGATGTGGAGACAGTTTCTAAGACAGTATTCTGTGTTACTACCTAGTGTAGTGCGAGAGGTTTGCTGAGGCTCATATCGCCAGAAAGCTGTACTGGTGCACTATACACCCTGGCACTGGTAATGCTGCTTACAGCGGTGATATCATTCCATTCCCACTCTCAGTCTCTTGATGCTTTCAGTATACACTTATATTATATATTCTCTCTGAAGTCTATTAACCTTTTTAATGAACACATCTCGATTTGTTTTGTTCTTCAAGAGGAGGTGAAATCATGGATTTCTGCTCAAATCTCGATTTGCATGGTTCAAATTTGAACTTGGTAGTTTCAGGCACATATAGTCCTTTACATATCCTCCTAAATCGGTGATGATATTTTCAAGCAGCGTTGTGTTCTATAGTGCATTTACGTTAGAGAGAAATATTCATCCTGTGACAGGAGTCTCTTGTGATACTCAACATTGTACAAATTGTTGCAGATATTTTAAATGCAGTCCTCTTTGTAGAATCAGTAAATGCAGCTTCAAATTGTGACCTTTTTTTTTTAAACTCTAGTATGGTATGATTATAAAGAATCTTTCTTCCCCTTTAGAAAGTGTTCTGAGTCTAAAACAGGCTAACAGTTTATTAGTAATTGATTTATTGTCCTCATTACTGTATGGCATGTGGCAGTCATTTTCCTGGCTGCTCATCACATACATTCAGGAGGATTAAGTACTGAAAAAATTCCATTTCTGAAACACTAATGGTGATAAAAATCACTAATGTTTTATAAAGCATTTTTTTTCTGGCAGGTATTCATGTTCAGACATTGGGAGTAAATCATATAAAATTAACAAATTGCAGTTGACAGTTTATTTCAATCAATCATGATTTACAAAGGGGAGCTCTAAGGAAATAAAAAATAATAATTTATGGCTATCGCTCTGTGTCCTTCTGAAAAACAAATATCTGACTACATGCTTCTGCAAGGCTTGCCATCGTGTGCCTGTGTGTGGATACAAGTGCACACTGGGTCTGATTGTCTGCTTTCTTATTTCAGTTTTACCTCCTGCACCCAAGCTGATTGCTGGGTGACTGTAAGGGGTTACAGAGGGAGGTATATTTCAGTGGTAGATGAAGCTTTGAAAGAACATCCAAACATTACGTTTTTATCCTTCTGTGGGAGCAAACGCATTTGGCATATAAAGTACCTCACCAAGCCGCAGCCACATATCGCATCTGGTTGATCAGGGTTCATGTTGTTTTCTCATATCATAAAACATCAGCTCTCTCACTTCAGCTGTGAGAAGATTTAAGGCCAGTAAACCTTGTCTTTCTCTGCAGAAGCATAATTTCCTTCTTTTCTGAACAGTTCCCCTTTGGGTTCTCATCCTTACGGAAAATCACGTCCTTCTGCTGCAGCACTGGGGGAGAAACTGAAGGGGGAAGAGGGTGTAATGGATGTACAGGGAGCTCTACAGATGTGGATATTATTGATTTTCGGAGACTGCACATGAGACAAAGGATATTGCAGGAAGGTGACGAGACTCTGAAGCACCTCAGGGCCAGAAGGGATGGTGCCAGGCTTGGGCAGCCACAGAATCATGCAGAGGGGGCATTCATGGAGCTACAAACATGGACACAGAAAAGTTAAAACAATTTTAATGCCTATCTGAGAAAAATAATCATGTACCCAGAGGCCAGCCAGGGCCTTGCTTAAGAATAAAAGCAACAAAAGAGAGTTTTAAGATATTAAGGAAAGGCAGAGATGGGCAGACCACCAGTACTCTGATACCATAGTATCCCTTGGAAGACTAAAAACCTAACATTTCTGGCAGAAGCCTGAACTTTGTCACCAAATTTCCTAGTTGCGGGTTTTTGCCTATAAGCAAGAAAGGAAGTGGAAAGTAACCACCACATAGTCATAGTTCGTTTCTAACAAAAGTGAATTAACTTTAAAATGGGATGCATATTTGTGTAAACCAGAAGGAACAGAAACAGCCAAATGGTATTATCCAAATATTTCATCATTCTCAAATCACTTCTGTTCCTTCTTTAATATCTGCAGCATCCTGGGAGGCTACCCATCATTTATTTTCATTATTTGTAAATTATCCCATCCAGCATCACCTATTTAAAAGTTAGCTGTCTATTTTAAGCACTTTGTCTAGACTCCTGTTTTAGTCAGTGAAGAAAGACAGGTTAATTGCCCTCACTGCCTCTCTCCACTCATAGGGAGAGTTTAGATGGCTAATTTTGACTAACTCTCTAATTTTCTGATGCAGAAATTTCAGTGAAAGAAACTGCACCCTTAGTAATTGGTGACGCATAAGAAGCTGAAAGGAAAGGTAAGAAAGCATGCTGAAAATAAGACTGGAGAACACAGGTATCATTGTTCAAGTTAAAAAATATCTTACCTGTTTAGTTTCTGAGGGATATTAAAAAAATCAAATCAATTCAATTGATAAGTAAGTAATGATCTGAGAAGTAAAAATAATTATGGAGACCATAAAAAAATTGAGATTGACTGTCTGGCTGTCTAAAATTTAGATTCTACTAAGTGTCAAAGGGGAGGCTACTGAAATCTTGGCGTCTTAGATCGAACTCTGTTCTGAACTGTATTCATATAACATCACTGAAGTTATGAGTACTGCATAGGTGTGAGGACAGAATTGGAATCTCATGTAGTGTGGTGTGAGATCATACACTTTCATTACCTGGGAACTGGCATGATGGGAATAAAATACAGTTTAACTATGTGATTCTTAAAATTATTGGAAAATCTGGAACATGGCTTTCCTTCAAGAGTTGTGCAATGTTTGCTTACTGGTAAAACAGAAAAAAATACATGCTGAAATTCTCAAAGTTTTAATCTGCAAACAGCTTTATTGCATTTGGCAAAGTCTGTCTTTAACTGTTTAAAATGGAGCAAGCATCCTTCTGTTCTGGCATATGGAAAGGCCAGAAATGGGGAACGGAGCTTCGCGTCCCGGCTGGGACTCCTCAGATCGCCAAGCGCAGAAGCAACCTCTCCAGCAATTTTAATTCATAAGGAAAGGTGATTAATTGCTAGACTAAGCCCTGTTCTTCTTTCCAATAAGCTGACATGAGCTTAGATAATTTCCCCAGGAGCAGGCTTGGGCCCTTTGGAATTACTGGCAGGCTATGGTCCTTCACATTCTTGCTGTATCTTACTTTCCCATTTTTAATCTCCTTCAAAATTTAATGGTTCTCCTTTAAATGCTGGAATCCTGCTACCCATTACTATGGTTACAGTTCCTGAGTCTTGACCCATTTCACTTTCTTTGAACATAGAAGTAATAACATTAGCAAATACCACTGTGCTGAGTTCTCATCAAACAGGGTACAACATGCTAATGATAGCTGGGCTGTAATAGATATCTGTGCAATACCAGTAATTACTCTCATTTAGCGTATCTACAGTTACTATACTTGTTCTTCATGGTACAATAAACGAAAAAGAATATTTATTCAAACTGGAATGAAAAGTGTATTTCAAATAACAAAATCTGCAAGTTAGGTTAGCAAAAGGTTACTACAAAGACATTTCTTTTTCATTAGGTATTATTTCTTCACAAAACAAACTGCAAACTTTTAAATAGTTTTATTAGTATTAACAACAGACTTTTGTTAGAAAGCAAAAAGGTATTTCTATGAAAATGTGCCCAATGTTCGCTGACTAGAGAAGCACTATACTAAGCAGGAAAACAAGTACTTGTTATTGTATGCTACCATGTATGTCACATTTATAATTATTTTCACCAGAAGATCTGAGGACATTTGTCAGGTGAAATGCACTTAACTGCGGTGAGATAAATTAGACTCCTTCTCCATGGGTTCCCATTTCCCTGTACAGCCACAGAAAGAGCAGCAGGGCAGTTTGTAGGGCACTGGCGTGCAGTGCTTCGACTCAAATGTTATCAGACAAAAGCAGCACATTTTCTGCTGTTAAATGGTAACGCATTGAGAGTCTCCTGCTTCATCCCACCCATGCCCTCCTCTTCTTTTTCGTCTGTGCTGTCCCTGGGTGCTGTGCGGCAGGTATTGCTTGCTGGAAGGGCTGGGTTTGTGTGGACAGTCATCTCCACCCAGCAGCATCAGGTATCGAAGAGAAGTCTGACAGCTGGGTGGAGGACTGGATGACTTTTTCGATGAGATTGTGAAAAAAGACAAAAAAAGCCTTTTTATTTAAAGCTCACATTGTATATGTTAGTAGAGCACCCTGTTGCATTTTCTTCTCCAAAGCACTTCCATCATATTATAAAATAATATCTTTTGAGGGAAGAAAGCGGTTAAGTAAACACACACAGCAAAGTGCACTAAAGACCCTTATGTTTTACTTGCAATTAACATGTAGTCAGTTCTAGATTTTCGGTGCAACAGGATGTGTGTTTGTGTTATCATAGTGGTGAAGGGACTATGGGGTTGTTTTTGATAAAAATCTGCCCACATGCTCCTAAAATATGTTGGCAGTCCAGGATTCCTGCTCTGATAGCTTCTGTGCCAGAGTTTACCACACGTTCTCATGGTTGGCATCACTTTCTCAGTTCGGTAGGTGCACTTTCATTTCTGTGCCACAGTTGTCATGTTCCTCCCTGTTCATTTGTGTGCACCTCAGGGACTTTGCCAAGAGAGCCTGGGGGAATGTGCGTACACATAAGGGAGGCATTAAATCAGGGGTGCAAAGTCATTAAACCAAACATGCAATATGACTGCTGCCAGCAGCGAGATCTGGAAATGGGTCGATGAGAAGAAGAACAACAGGAAGGTTGGTCTGAAACCGTTTTTGCTATAGCTGTGAGAAAAGTGTTGCACATCTGCCCCACAGATGGCCAGATCTGGAAGACCATTTCTGAGTGTGAAGTATGCATTGCTGCTTCAATTTAGGATATATGGAGGCTTCAGATTGAAGTGTGATTGTAACACATGTAGCACATACCAAGCTAGTTTTAATATAAAACTGCATACCGTAGGATAGAGCTGCCAAGCGAGTTTTCAGGTTTATGCACAAGCACACTTTGCTCACAGCAAAACCAACGCTCTGGTGGGTTTTCTGCCATGAGTATGGGAACAAAGCAGATGATCAGAAGATTAGAGCTAGCCCAGTTATGTCTATATGTGCACCAAACCTATGTCCTGATTGCAGCGTAGACATAGTTTTCTTGTCTGTCAACACACAATGTCGGGTATTGCTAACCTGAATTTACACAGAACATCCTTCAACCTGTAGCAGTAGTACATATATGTTTATATTCAATGAACTCCGAGGAAAAGAAATAAAATACTGTTCCAGAATAGGTTATTTCACAGAATGTTTTCCAATTTACATGCATATAAAAAAAGAGGAAAATAAAACCATAATGGAACTTTTACATTGTGATATTCTTTCATGTCACAAATGTCTAGAAGGGCAGACATTAGCAAACATGAAATGTTGGACTAGAAGACATTATACATATTAGCAAAACAAAAGGTTGTCTTCGCTGTGAAAATCACGCAGTTGTCCTCAGAAAATCAGGGAGCACTTTATGCATGAAAACTTTAGGGAAGGATAGGAGAGACAATACTCATAACTTTTTACTGTGTTCCTGACAAACATACATTTCATGGATTTTTACTTCTGAGCTACTTAAAAGGTTTTTCTATGCAACTCAATATTTGATAGCCACATATTAAACCAAGCACTGTCAGCAGAATTATTCTGATGGTACAGATTTAATGTGCTTTTTCTCTTAAACCATCCTGCTGAGACTTAGTTCTTCCTTCCTCTTATTGGCATATGCATCATGGTCATATGTCATCATGGTCATCACCTGACCAAAAAACCAAACCAACATTTCATTATAATTAAAATTTCCTCTTGTTTCTCCCCTCCACATGGATATTGGAAACACTTCCTAAATATAAGAAGAGCTAAGCAGTGAAACAGGTTTCAGAAAGTAACCGGAGAATCCCATTTCTCTCCTGAAAAGAGAAGTCCATCTTAGGAATGGGCTAGGCAGACTTGTCATGGATAGCCTAGGCACATTTAATTCTTCCTCAAAGCAAGCAGATAGACTACTGGATCTTTGAAGTCTCTTCCAGTGCTACACTACTATGATACCTTTATTTGTCTTTATTTGTGTTAAAGGGATTAAGGCTGCTTTTGCTGAGCATTATACAGGATCTAGAACAAAGAAAGCTATTTCTCTGATGAATTAAGAGTTTCCCTGCCCTAAAGGTCTTACAGTTCAACTACAAACAAGACTACACACAGGAGGAAAGGATAAAAAAAAGTTAATAATAACAATCACAGCACTCCTTTTGGCTTTTCATAAGAATAAGTTTAATGTCTTTTTTCTTATCTCCTGTAAGGCCATCTCTCATTTAGCTATCGTGATTGTTAATATAAGAGAACTATTACGAGCACACTAGGATTAATGATCATTCTCATCTCCTTTGCAACAGAATTTCATAACTTTGAGTAAACTGCTGAGTAAATTTAGTCCCCTTCATGAATCTCACATATTTCTTTGATAACTACCATTGTGTCAATGTAATTGTATAATTGTTAACGCAGATCCTAGCAGGGAGAGCCCATTTTTTCAACACCACTTTAAATAATTGAAATTCAGAGCTGGCCTTTCATTTTGATCTAGTATTGTAGACCTGCCATCAGTCTCTGGCCTACAGGCAGGGCTTAGCAGGAAATGAACTACAGTCAACATAAAACTCTTTTTCTCCCTGTAAGCTAATGAAACTTGCAGAAAACAAAACACTGGCTTGCAAGCAAAATCAGGACAATTTTTCGCCTGTGTAATATAAAATGGGAATTACAGGTCAGGTGTTATTACAGGGGGACATTCAGTGGCAGAGGAGGGCAGGGGAATGTATTCTCGTCGCTATGGACAGTAGGTAAATGCCAAGCCAGGCAGTGGCTGTAGTATCCTGTGACTCCACTCCAAAAAGAAAAAAGGATTGCTGCTGCCCCACGTCCATGGCACTGGAGGCCAAGGATGTTGGACTGGGGTGTAGCCTTCTGTCTGGCAGAAGCTGGGGAAAAATATAGTTGGTGCATTACAGGTACAGGGAGTTTCTAGGAGCTCTTTAGATGGATGCAAGGTTAGCAGTCCAGAAAACATAGACATACCTTTGAGCTCAGGTAATGGCATTTGATTGGGTCCTCAGAATGTTTGTCCTGTCTTGCTGTCCTCAAATCCATTTTGCTTAAATTTAGTTTTAGGTTATTGTGCTTCAACTGACACTATGTGAGTAACTGCATTCAATAGGAGACTGCCCTCTACATTGGTATGATTTGGAGACCTGTTTCTCTACAGAACTTTTACATAGATTTTTTATAGAGAAGAAAAAAGTGCTGAACCTCAGCAACACTCCCACACCCACTTTTCTTGAAAGTAGCAATGAGTTAATATAGATGATTTTATTTAATCTAAATGATTTTTCAGATCTTAAGAAAACTACGGTTGCAGTATAGCACACGCAACATGAACATTCGCACTTTCTTTCCTGTGCTAGATTAGGCATTGAGTTATTATGATATGATGAGTTAAGGCATGAGATCTTGAATGAATTCTAAATTAAAAATACATTTCCATATGTAGATGAGCAAACAGTTGTTTTGACAAAATATATTATGAGTTCAACTTGGCATAACTAAAATAACCCCACCAACCCTTTTTCCTCTCATAGTCCCTTGAAATGCAAGAACACCTTATATTTTAGCTGTCATCTTAATGGTAGATATTATTATAGGGGAAAAAGAGCTAATATCAACTGCTTTTAATTTAGGCAGGATTTCTTTTACATGAAGACAGAGAATTTTTCTTCTATAACCATTTTGACTGGAAGTCATAGGGCCCTTGCCAAGAAGTTTCAATTATGCTTTTATAGTATAAATCCTATGAGTCTTGAAATTACAGGGTGTGGGTAGCGATATGTTAAATGTTTTACAAGTGAGGAGAAATTAGTGCATTTTGGCTTATCCTCAGTACTGTTAAGAAACAAAACTGTTCTTTTGTTGTAGGTAAAAGCAGTTCCTTCCAAAGAAGTCTGTAAAAACTGGAAAGCGTTTTCATATCATTCTGTGAAAATGACACAGAGATAACTGCAGAATGTGGAAAATAAAGCCAGCCACAGAGCCTCACCCAGGACGTGTTCATCAGGAGGACACGGTGTAAACACACTGTAGGATGTTTTGGCTGCTAGAGCAACCATGGGATTATTAGGGGCGTGTTCTAGCTCTACCCACCTACCACATTTCCCATGTGGTATTTGGGTGGGGGAAATGAAAAACTACCCCCTAGTCAGGTATGAAACTACTTCCTTTTGTCAGTTTGAGGTTAAGTGTATGCCTTGGTCGTTTGGGTGGAGGACACTGACAGCTGCAGTCAGTCTTGAAGGAGAGGGTATTTCAGTTGGGGCAAGGAGGATTTCTCCCTTAGAGTTGTTCATATCAGTACTGACTGCGACAAAAAAATGCTGTGTCAAGAGATAGTATAGAAGACTATTCATAAAGCCTTCCGTCAAGCATGGCAAGTCACACTGCAGTTCTGCTGTCACTAATACTATATTCATTAGTGATCAATAGCAAAATCACTCCTGTATGAAACAAATGTGATCCAGCTTGGCTGTGATCAGATGGCTGTACTTCTGTCACATTAGCCAGAGTACACATGCCAGAGTTTATTTTGGCATTATGTATTTTTCCAAAGACAGGAGAACAAATGACATCAGCTCTGGTATTAAGATGGAATGGTGAAGATGAACAATACCTACTGTAGTATACAGTCTGTTGGTACAAAGTTAACCCTTCAGCTATTTTTGAATAAATTTGAGCCAGTTGAATGAGATAATATAGAATCAGCCTTTTACATTATATGGCTTTGGCTTTTTGAACCAGTATCAGGAGCCCTAAAGCCAACATTTGCTGTCTTGTACAACTATGGCCTCAAGTAATAAAACACACACAGGTCCTAAAGTCCCATTATTATGGGTACATAAATCAGTGCACTTCAGAATAACTGACAAACTTGTCAGGTAAATATAGCAAGTCACATTCAGGGTTGCTATTGACACTTGCTGAAATGGGAACATGAGATCTTTCAGGTGCCTCCGTCCTTAGAGCGGTCACTGAGTTTATTATATTTCTTCTCCTTTCACTGTTGAAGTAGAGCTTAAAACCTAAATGGGTAAGAACGAGAGCTTAGCTCTTCATTTTTGGCAAGATTTCTCTAAAAAAAATTGTGTCAATCTTTCATTTTTCTTTAATTAGCATTAGCAATAATAAACTGTTATTACTTATCTAACCAAAGCTTTAGCCTTTGGAGTACTATAAGAAATCAAGGGGAGTTTACTGTTCCCAAGTGAATTATTTTAGACTGTAATCTGTGGGCAGCAGGGAATAAATTCCTGTCACACTTCTGAATGCTGAAAGCAAAATGGTCTACAACAGGGATTCCTAAGCACAACTGCAAAATTACAAATCAGCAACAACTTTTAATACAGCCATGACCTAATTAAAATTAGTACACAGTAGGCTACAGTACTGACATTGGAGGAGCTGATGTGTGGTGATATATGACAAAATCACCACCTTCTATCAAACACATTACTGAGCTCTGTTCAGGGGTAATGTGGGGAAATGTCAGGCATCTGTGAAAAACAGGAGGTGCAAGATTAGGCAATTTAATGGTCTTTTCTCTAAAGTGCGTGTATCTGGAAGAACTGACAAAGAAGATGTAGAAACTCACCCTAAGCTTGATACTGTTTTTTTCTTTAAGGTTTCTTTTTCGAGGTGATGTGTGCTCATTATTTATAGAACTACCGGGAATTTACCTGGATATGGTTAGATTTCCCTGTGAGGCTCAGGCAGCCATTCCGGACATTCCCCTGCAGCCAAGGGGAGCTAGAAGTACCATGCACCACCCGCGAATAGAATGCAAACTGTGTCAAAGAGCAAAGCTCATGATCAGAAGGTACTATGAAAATTTGGCATTACCTTCTTTCCCCTCCCTCTCCCCAAGGTCATCCAGAATTAGATTTTGGTGATTCCTGTTTCCTAATCTTCTGTGCAGCAGGGCTTGTTTTGCTGCCTTGCTCTTGACATTTCACAACAATTCAACAGGATATAACAGCTATTACAAAACCTGACAAATGAAATTTTAAGGTAATCTGGGAGATTTCTTTAAGCAGGTAAGATTCGGATCTTACAATTTGTTTCACTTTCATAGGGCTTGGTACAGGATAACACTCAAAGGGAACAAAGGATTAGGTATGCATTAATGAATATGAAAGCTGTAGGATATTATAGGTACCGTGGCTCTTCAGTATGTAACGCCCGTCTTTTGTCCTATTATATTTACTTCCGATACCTGGTAAGAAAGCCATGATCCTGACCTAACAGAGGCATCTGTGTGTTCCAGTCATAAGTCACTAACAGATTCTTAGAATCGAACACATCAAAACAATTTAGTAATTGGTGTTTTTTTTCTGGACCATCCCAACTAAGCAAAGAACATTTGTTTGTGCTGAAAGCTGAGCTCCTATTTAAGCATATAGCTAAGCAGCAGCATTAATTTTTAACTTCCGTTATGAAATGGCTCAGCGTAAGTAAATCTCACTGATCCAGAAATAACTGGGAGATAGAACTTGAAAACTTGGCCCAGTTTGTTTCTAGGATATAAGAGATAAATCTCTGAATCTGAAGCTACTTCCCAACCTTCAGAGATAAAAAGGTCAGGACACATCCTTTCATTCTGCAAACATGCTGACCCAAAGGCAGAGAAATGCTTTAAAAATCAAACCCGAATCGCTACTTTTCTTAGGTCATGCACCCAGTTTTTAGGAAGATTTACTGTCAGAGTACTCAGATTATCTGACAGAAAAAGTGTCACTCTTGCTAATGTAAAGAGTATCTTTGTTCTGTCAAATGGCCAGTGGCTTGTCTTCCATTTTCTGTTGACCTGTGATATACACTTGTAAAAAATCAACAGAAGTCATTTATACACCAAGGGGATACTCTGTAGAAAATTTCAGCAAAAAGCTTTGGGGATTTATGTGTCAGACTAGGGCATCAGACTCATGTTCTATTGAGGCTTCTTATCTTTATCCCACACTACCTAGTAGAATATAAATCTATAACAGGAGAAGTACCACAGATGCTGTAGTTTACAATATCTAGAAGAAACAACAGAGGCAGAGGAGACATAAAAGGATAATTTTGCTTATACAAAATAGCAGCCTAAAAAATAAAGCCAGGAAAACAAACAAGCAGATGGGGAAGGCGAAGTCTGCAAGACACAGCTGTGCAAAGTATTTAAATATCCAGATGCAAAGCAGTTTAAGGGTCAGGGACAAGGAAAGGACGCAGAACGTTCTTAGCAGCTCTGTAGCATGATTGAATAGTCTGCTTTAAAATTTCAAACACATTAATGATTGTTGATTGTCCAGCTTTCTGTCAGATTTAAATGGCAACTTAGATTTTGTTAGAAATACAAGCTCCTGAGACTCCTGAGCACCTTTTAATATGGGTTTGTTACTATTTACACAGGAGTACAATAATTAATGTGTAGGAAAAAAAGCTTTCTCAAATGGTCTTTACTCAATTCTCTTTTAGCAAAAGGAATAATAAAATGTTCTTTTTTAGAATAGTCAAAATTGTTTTCTGAAGCAGTTACTAGCCATAATAATAATAATTTACGCTTTTACTGTATACTGACTTCATCTAAGGGATTCAAGTGCTTTATGAATGTTAATTAGGCATCTGCAGGCATCTATTAGGCACCACTAGTTGCTAGATGATGATTTTGGTCTGTCATTAGCTCAAAAGACTCCACCTGCCTACTTTGCTTAGTGTGCTGTAAAGGGGGCTGGGGAAGGGTATCTGCATACTGAAATGGGGGAAAGATGCCTTTTGCTCTAAAATGTAGCCGCAGTGGAAAGTGTTAACTTAAAATGAATTCCTGAATGAGATTTTATTACTGCTTTGATTATCTTCCTAGGCTTTGGACTCCCTCCTGAGCTGGCAGATGTCCCCTCACATCACGTCAGTGGCTGAAAGACGGATTTTCATTCCTACCCTCAGTCGTGTCTCAGGTTCTTCAGTCATTTTAGGATCCTGTTCAAAGCTACAGATTCACTTTAAAATCCCTCTACAGACAGGTTCAAATGCTTTGAATGCTTTCTTGCTCATCACGCTTCTTTCCCCATTTCCCTCATTGCCTTCCTATTCTACCTTCATTCTGCTCCGGGTGTTTGATGGCCAGTGTGCCTGTTGTGGTGCTGTCCCAGCCTGACCAGAGTCAGGAGACAGGCATTAAAGCCAGTTTTGTGACCCACTCCCCAAGTTATTCATCCTTGCTTTGCGGGGTGAATAACTGCATTTAAAATGAGCCCCAAACTCACTGTATTTTTTGGTAAAGGCTTCTAATCTCCTTACAAGGAACTTCAGAAGCAAGGTAAATAATACAAGAGCGCCAGGGGCAATGAAAACTGAGCTAGCGAGTCACATGGGAACTAGAGTCTGGTGTAAGCATGGTACTTAAACAAACACACTGCAGCAGCCCACATTCCTCATAGGGGAGACCTGCAAAGCACAAAGAATATTGTTTTCCTAAATTGTGATTTCATAATTAAGGCAAGAAAGTGCATTCAGATGGTGAAAATCATATTACCTACGACCAGAGAGACAAAAAAAAAGCCAAATAAAAGGATTTTGATAGTGTTATATAAGGACAACTTTCTGATTACTAACTGTAACTTTTAAAGGGTATTAAAATCCTATTTCATGGCTGGTTTTAGTTTGCAAGCTCTTTCTGTAGGACTCTATAATATCAATTTCCACTCACAGGCTCATATGTTTACATTAGACAAGGAACTGTGTTTTCCAGTTTCTTAATGATTTTTTTGCATGCTGCCATTACAGGTGGGCTGGACATTAGAGGTCTGTTTCTGGCTTTTCAGGGTCTTTCACTACAGAGAGACAGAAGGAAGCCCTGAGATCCTGGTCACCTCCTTAGGTCCTCACTGTCATGGAAAAAAACATTGTCTTACAAAAATCACTCCATGAAAGTTGGTTTATCACTAGGCAATTTTGGTTTAGATGCACCCAACATGATTAATATCGTTGTACTGTGGATGGCTGGGTGGGCCAATTCATAAAAATTATTCATGTGAGTAACAGCTGCAGAATCAGCCCACGTTTTATAATTTTAAAGACTGATTTTAAAACTTGCAAACTTTGCTGGACCAGAGGAGATTATCTTCCAGATGGACCACTAGCAGTGTCTTAGACATATTGGAATGGTGACTGGGCTGTTCTGTATCTTGGTAAGGGCAGCAGCTCCTGAGTCTGTGCTGGTCTGCAGAGATTGTACTGAGGCTGTATACCACCTAATGCTATTCCAGGAAGCTGGAAGCTTCCTTCTGCTTTAACACAGTACAGACAGCCATTGCCATGTCCGCTGGTGGAGCACACTGGGTTGCTGGGAGAAAAAACTGCTGCCATCACGCAGCCTACTGAGATCCCCTCAATCTAAAAGGTGACATTCTGCTCCCAGGCTGGATCTTGTGGCATTACTCCCTTGTCTTTGCACCACACATTGCAGTTCTCTCCATGAGCTAATTTGCCCAGAAACCTGAGTTCAGAGACAGTTCTGCAGTCCAGAGCCCAGTCCCAGCCTGGCACATCTCCCGGTACCTCTGCTCCCCCAGCACGGCACAGCCATCCCAGCTCTCCCAGCACAGGCGCGATCCTCCTCAACGGCTCATGGTAGGACGCAAACAAGTGCAGTTCAAGAACTCCTGCTCTACATGTAGCTGCAGCATCATTTCCTTGTTATGAAATGAATCATGCTTTCATTCTTCAGACTGTTACCAAAAAAANNCTGTTACCAAAAAAAAAAAAAAAAAGAAAAGCGTGACTGTGAACTACATTCCTTTTTCCTTGCATTCAAGAAATGAAGCTAAAGCCAAAGTACTGCTGAACATGGAACCAATTATTACTTTATCAGCTACCCAAAGAAAACATATCCACCAAGGTAAAAAACTTCCACATACACACTAGGCAAAGCTACCTCAAAATCTGTAGACTCTTTTTCTTTTTTTTTTTTTTAAATTCTTGAAATCCCTTGGATCCCACCTCTTTTTCTCCTGTTTCCTGTCATTGCCATAACAAACCTTTTTGGCGAGCAAACAAGATTTCTTTTGTTGCACTGAAAACTTTGTGCGTGATTCATTTTTTTTCTTAGAAAAAGCTTCAAGCCAAATATTGTTTTCAGAGCCTTTTCTTCCTATGTCTTCTCCCCTCCCCAAATCCTTTTTCCTGAGGGACATCCTTGTTCATGGTAGCCTACTGTAAACAAAAGAAAGATGATATCAAAGTAATTGCTTGAAATATAATTGATGACAGACTTCTTCATGTGTAACATTTAGCAACATCTTTGCATGCACATAATACTTTTGCACACTTTGTTAATGCCTGGAAACTAATCATCCTTTGGAAGAAAAAAAAAAAAAAAAGACAAAAGGAAAACCACACAAGTTCATTACTTAAAAGAGCTTGGAAGCCTGTAAGGTACATCCGGTGCTTTTCCAAACATGATCTGTGTCTGCATCTCACCAGTTTCTTCCAGCAGATTTTGGTATCTCGCCCCTTGCAGATTTTGTGTTTGAAAGGTTTTATCATCCACCTCTCCATATGCTGTCACATATTTCCTGATAGTTTTTTTTTCCACAGCATACCCAGAAGGCTGCTTGGGGGCCTCCTGTTTTTTGATCAATCTGTAATATGTTTTACTTTCATCCATTCCTATTTGGAAGTCTGTTTTCTTGTTCATTTTTTATTGTTTCCATTCATGGTTTTTAAAATTGAAATAGGTATTGTAAGAACAGACAGAAAGGAATATTTCATCAACTCTAGGCACCTCCACCTTTCTCTCTCCATATCCAGCTGGGGTCCATTTTAGCAGACTATCCAAATCTCCCACAAAGACAAGTCAAGACAATTTGCAGTTACAGCAAAACTAGCTGACCTTAAACTGTGTACTGGGGTTACTACTAGTAGTCTAGCTGTAACAACAGATAGACAAAAAGAGGTACAATTCCAAATATTTTTTTTTTTTTCATTATTTGAGACTAGAAGTGTCAAAAACATACAAGGAAAAAAAGAAAAGCAAAAAATATAAAAGAAGGGTTTTGAAACAATTTTGCTCAATATATTTTGGTTCTTTGCAAAATGTGGTTTGTGTTATTCGTCATTAATATTCTCACTCTCACCTCTTCTCTTCTGTGAAGCTTGTATTTTCCTTCTCCAAAGGCTACTTGAATTAATTTTTCTGTCATGCCAGGACATCTTGTCCCGATAAGACTCAGTGGACATTGTGTGTATCTCTCAATTTATGGATTTCTGATTTGTGATGTTTCATCATGGAGAAAATAAATGGTGACTTGTACTTAATTACAGGAATTGGTGATTAATGTATATAGTGTATATAATGTACATGATGTTTCCATTGTATTTCTTCACTTTCCCCCTTCTGTGTTCTACTTATTCATATTCAGTCTTAAACTGAAAGTCTCATGCATTGAGACAGTGGTTGTATGAGACTACGTATAATGAGATGTCAACCTTGATCCAAATCTGCTTGTTCTAGCTCACTGCAAATAAATAATAGCAACAACGGTAGTTTAAAGACAGTGGGTGGGATCCCGTCCGTGTAACTTAGGAACATAATTACACTTTAATTACAGGCCCTTAGGGTGAAATTTCATTTCATGTAAATTTAATTGTTTGCTACACAGATGTCTGCATTCAGCTATTTATTGAGGTTCTCTTCATATTTATTGGAGAAAAAGAGACACTTAGAGGCAAAATTCTGATCCATTTTAGCATGAGATGCATCACTCCCTCCAAGGGAGCAAGAGGAACTTTGTTGCGATGGAACACAGATGAGTTCAGAGGTTTCTGCCTCACTAAGCTCATGCTGTTTACATGTGGAAGGCAGGTCTCTAAGAGAAATGTGATATCACTGTGTGGCTGGTGCCTCAGATGACAGAGCTTTCAATAAGATTATGAGTACCAACAACTGATCACATGATAACTAAGTTTTTGATAATGATGGAAAGACTTTGAGATTTTTTTCTGTGACTAGATGTAAGACGATCACGAACTTCTTATCTGGAGAAGAAGGAAAGAAGCTCTTAAAGAAATTGCGTTCTCTGATATTCCTGGGAACACATAGTCTAATATTTCTAGTTGGGCTGAATACACAATGAATTATTTCATGACTAAAATAATTTTCCTTTGAAAACGTATGTCTTTCTCACAGTTCCCTTTTTTCTAATAAGTAGGATAGACAAAATGTAATTGGCACAATCTTTGTAAATCCAGCAGTATTTTGTGAAATGCGGGAAGAATAGGCTTACGTGAATTTTCTTTCCTCGGTGAGGAGTTCTGGCTGAGACAAAAATTTATAGTTGGGATTGTGGACATCTGCAAAAGCTGTGGAAATCAAAACTGATGCGACCAAGGGGCAGATATTACTATGAGAGCTGCCTTTTGTCCTTCAACCTTTTTCAGGCCCTTGTTGCATTTGTGGCAAAGTATGTATCAGCAGATCTGTCCAGAGGATCATTAATTACCCTTTGTTCATCCTGTTCCTGCAATAACATCTTTGACTCTCTTGGTCATATTCACAAAACATGCAGAAGGTCATTTCAGAGTCAGTGTCAACTGTACAACTTCGCTTCAGAGTTGTAAGAATCAACTAAGAATAACTCTGCAAATTCCGTAACACCACACTATCGTAAAAAAACACTAAAAGAAAGAAAGAATCATGTATTGATTTTTTAAATGTAAACATTAGAACTGCCAATATTTTCACATTTGTGTGGATCTAAATTAAGCTATTTTGAACTCAGCACCCCTAAATGAAGACCCTGCTAGTTGTTGGAAACTTTTGAAAATCTGATCCTAAATGACAATGAGTTGTCTGACTATACCTCTCCTTCTCCTAGGACAGCAATAGTGTTCATGGTTGCACTGTGGATCATGAAGAGTAGCAGTTTCTAAAGGAGTTCTTTCTTCTTATCTACATCTGACACTAAAGCCTTCCACTTATTAATACGTTTTCTTTGACCATATTTATATTATTTGACAGGAATATCGAAATGTTGGTTGGAAAGATGCGATTTAATTGCATCTAATATAATTAGAAGGGCATGATAGCCATATAAAGACAGGGAGTAAAAATCACACAAGAGAAGAAAGATACATGGCTTTGATTTCACCCTCTAATTAATTGCCTTGCCCAAAACCACAGCTGTATACCATGAAAGAAGGCTTAGAAGTGATTGTGTGATGACAGTTATGTAGCTATTACTCATTTATCCCAAAGCAGCAAACTTATGTTCTGCAACAGCTTTTTCTAATATGTTTTTTATTATTTCTCTCTGTATTGTAAAATGAAATAAATACCATGGCAGCAAGTTCCAAAATATAAGTAAAATCTTTACAGACATATTTTCTTCTGCCTTAAGAAAGGATGCACATGTTCTTTCTGCAAGTCTTCACTCATTGAGGCCTGCTCAAAATTTGCCAACAAAAAATAACAAAACCTAAATTTTTCTTCATTGTTTAACAAATTATGAGTGATTTTTTTTAAAAAAGATGAAATGAGAATGAATCACTGGAAATATTTGTGAGTTTGAAAACATACAATATTAGTTCGAATTTGCTTTATATATTTGTGGGTTAATCTTACTAAAAGTTCTGTTATTACTGAGATCTCTAAAGTAACTCAGTCTTCTGCAGGCATACAGTTTTCATTCTGCGGGCTAAAAACAATGTTGCATGTTCAATCTGCTAATAGGTTCCTCAGAATCAATGAAGTGGGGTGGTAAACGCAGGAAAAACCTCACTTACGAGGAATCTGTGAAATGAAGGCCATTTTCCATTGAGAGTTGTCAGGCTGAATATGGGACGTGTGTGTAAACTGCAGCGCAGACAGGCCTCTTATTTCTGTAAATATGTCATAAATCACGCATACCACTTGCTCTAGTACTTCACCAGTAAAACCATTATAATATTTTTTTTCAACTTTGTGCATACCTAGAAAAGTTGTCGGAAAATTCTGAATGTGAGATCATATTCCTCCAAAATCTGTAAAGCTACAAAAGTTCAGAGGATTAGATTTGCAATTTCATCTATTTACAGCTCAGTTAAAATGTATACCCATTCAAATTATTCTAAGGGAAATGCTGAGCATGACTCACTAGTTCCGTAATTTATATTTTATTAAACCCTGTCAAAATATGATTTATGGCTAACCCAAGACAGCCTTGAGACTCGAAAGCAGAAATCTTTTGTAGGTGCTATATGACAGATGTTAGTCTGAGTTTGTTTCCCGTGTTCACAATCCATAATTTGCATGAGAATAAGCACTCTGATTTCAGCTAATTGATATGTGCCTCTAACTGTCATGTCAATCTTCTCCGTGGCAGGGCAGACACCTTCAATAGCGCGAGCGCCATCCAAAAGTAACATTGCAAACGCAGAGCCGTGCTCTAACCTGCCACCAGTTTCAGCCCACTGCTGAGGGAGTTTTTTTAAATTCCAGGGATCCCTTTTTTTCCTTACAGCCCTTAGAAGAACTGTACTGATCTAAACATGAACCAAATACTTCACACTATTCCTGAACACATGAGTAAGGTTTGCTAACTTAAAGAAGATAAGAATAGTAGGACTGAGTCTGAAAATAGAGAGGGTAGGATGTCCCAGGCTCAGGTATTTAGTAAGGATGAAAAGCGCCTTTCTGAGCATTCAGGGAATCAATCATCTCTAAAGTACACAATGAATGGTAGTCCAATTTTAATTACTGGTACTCTAGCTATACAGCATTTGAAATTTTCTACATACTGCCTTCTAAAAGTGGGTTTCTGAAAGGGCGCTCTCCGTAAGTGCCATGAGGATCCAATTAGAGGCAATTGCTTGATTTCAAAATCCTTTTGATCAGCCTTTGGTAGTGGCCCACTTCTGAATTCCTCAGGAGCTTTCAGCTTCATTGACAGTCCAGAAATAAAGCCTCGGTAGGATGTCACTTGGTGTTCTGGGCTTTGATACACCCTCTATTCAGGCACCTGTACTAGACATTATCAGGCCACAGCAAGGGTCTTTTGCTAACAGCAATAAAGCTGGCCAAAAAATAGGAGGACTGGAATTGTTAAGCACTTTCCAAAGCTTCAGCTTTTCAAAGGCAAAGAGCCGAGTCTTATCTTCAGAGAATTATGGTGTCTCTTCCTGAAATCAATAGAAATCTCCGTTTTTTGCCTTTTTTGCACGCTTCGGAGATTCAAACTAGAAGTATTCATGATATAACATAGATACAATTCTCTTTTAATAGGAACTTACAGAATAAGCACTGCACATCTTCCTAGAAGGGTGTGATTTATAGCATTATGTTAGAAAAGGATGAAGAGAATTCTGCTTTTCTTTTAGCCATTAGGCAGACAGTGGGAATAATCCAAACACTTTTTGTAATCGAATGGAACAGGTCAATACCATATCCAGTACAATGTCCTACTCCGTTCACAAAATCACATTTCCTGCATTTTCACTGTGTAGTTTGTTCCTTCTGAAAGACTGTGCTGATAAAGAGGCTGGGAAAACTTACAGATTTCAGCAGTCATCCTGGTTTCAAATGGGCAATATTGGGCTAAATATAACAGTCCACAAATCAGAACAATTCCAAGACTCCTGTCCGTAGACTGACGCTTTCTTCCGCCTTCAGCTGATAAGACGACACCACTTGCAGGATATTAAACACCCTCTAACTTGGATATAGCACCTTGGCTGTAACCTCAATATTGCATATATCTGAGATTACTTGGCGTTTGTAAGGAAAGAGACAGACCACATGAAAAGTCCCTTCCTCTGAAAAAAAAAAAAAAAAAAGTTCTGTGTGGCAAATACCGCCTCGTAGTATGCCTTTGAAGATTAAGACTAGCTAAGCAACCATCCTTTCAGAAGTGAATGTGCTTTTGGAGTTTCATCTTGTGGAAAAGTAATCTTTGAAACATAGCATAATTCTTTTTTCACTTACCTTCTTTACCGATGACAAGGCAAACCAAAAATCTTGTTATTCTAAAAGTTTGGCAGGACTCTGCGATGCCATAGTACTTAAACAAAAATACATTTTTCAATAATGTTTTCCTTCAGTTTTCTTAAAGCATGAATGCTATACCGTGTACATTTGTCAGGTGTTTGTGAAATGTGTATATTTAACTGCTTCCTTTCTATAAAAGCATATATTATTTTTACAGCTGATAGTAACTGCTGTAAGGGTGTTTTAGTTCCAATGGGAATGAAAGAACTTGCTGGTCAGATGAGTTAGTGTTGTCAATATTCTTATAGGAACTGGTTTTAATGGAGAGAGCTCCTGTAGGATTAATTACAGTAATAAAATAAAATAGTTAACACTTTTGTAAGGTTTTACATCTTCAATGACTGTGATATCTAACCTAAATGTAAATTAATGACGATTCATAAAGGTAAAAGGAGCTATAGCAATTTTTATCAACTGAGAATGTTATAGTTACATTTTAAACTAGAACTTACATAACAAAACTTATTTTGCGGGAAAACATTTCTAAATGCAATCCCAAAACGGAATTGGAAAATGCTTGTAGTAAAAAAAAGAAAGATGAGTTAGAATAAATGATTGTGTCAAAACCTTCCTTTTAAACACGTCTATGCTGGTTTAGCGATCATATCTACAGATTGTTCTTTAACATCTTGGTCTTTCTTCGTGACCTAGTGGCAATCAAGTGTTCAAAAATAACCTCTGTTATAAACAAATTTAATTTGATGAGTCACATACTATTAAATGTTGTTTTTAAATGCATCTACCAAGCTAATATGAATGGACTCCTCAGCTACTCCCATAGACACTTGAAATAGCTTGTCCCAATTCTTCCCTGATTTATATTAGTATAAATCAAGAATAATGTGTTACAGAGGTGTAAAAATTGCTTAAATGAGGATATAATCAAGGTAATACTATGGGTTTCTTTGGGGGGATTACTTTTGGTAAGTACATATAGACAGAACAACATAGACAGAAATGTTGTCTTTTTCCTAAAGAAGAATTTTAATAGATTGTTTTGTTCCTTGCATGAAGGAGTGGAAGTTTAATGCTGAATATTGATACATGACCGAACTAAATCTGTGTAAGACTTTGTTAAACTCTATTTTTGCCGTCTCAGTTCTGTTAGATCATCTATCTCAAGCACTGAAAAAAAAAACATTTAGTGGAACTGTAGTGTGGTCTTTGCACCAGCAAAGTACTGAAGTACATGAGCAGTCACACTGATTTGAGGAAGAGGATTTCCTGAATTAAATTTCCAATGGGGCAACTTGTGTGTTTAAAAACATGCATGACTATAAGAACTTTTCAAATCTGAAGTGTGAAATGTATTTTTGTATTCTATACATGCACAATTAGAATATTTCATGAAATTTCCTGGATTCACTTAAAAAAGAGTTGTTTTCCCAGATTTCTACAAGAGAAACCTGAGCCTGTTTCCCCAGAGAGGGAAAAAAAAAAAAACCAAACCAAAAGTGTCAATTAAAGGCTAGCTTCCCTGCAGCAATGCTATATTTGGTGAAGCTCCATGACTCATCTTTCCTAGAAATACTACAATGATATCACAAAGTCCATTTCCTTCTCGCTCCAAGTAGGTTTAGTCTCCCGAATACACAGGGAATTCAGTTTTCTGAAAGCCCTTTGATTTCTAATGCAGCAATGTTTCATTGTGTGTTGGACATGAAGCAAAGCAAGTGGTAGGCGGCTCTTCTCTCACTAGCAATTTTAAAGTTCTGTTTTCTCCACTGGTTGAGCCAAAAGTTGTGACAATAACTCCAAAAATAGCCTATGTAACCTTTGTACAAAGGTCTAAAGTGACACTTTGTGGAAAAAAACATTTTTTTTTTAAGAACCTTTAAAGATATTTATGTAAATCTTTCAGTTCTGGTTGTGTAAAAAAATCCCATGTCTCAACCAAAAAACTAACTTGGAGGCTGAATTTTAACCTGCTCTAGGTGAACCTGCTTTGGCAGGGGGCTGGACTAGATGATCTCCAGAGGTCCCTTCCAACCCCTACCATTCTGTGATTCTGTGATTCTGTAATTCAGTACAGTTTAAGCTGCTTTAATAGCGGCATTCTGGGGTAAAAGACAAGCCTCCATGGTTGGCCCAGCACTGGGTATACACAACTGCTAGCAGGAACAGATTGCAAAGCAAACTGTTTCTCAGGAATAGAAAGCGTAGTCTGGAGAACTTTGATACTATTCCTTGAAACAGTTTAGAAGTCCTCTAGCAGGCCTCCTTTTGTTATTGAAGAAGCCACTGGAGCCTGGGTGGATCAGTGGGGCACTAGGTAGCTAAACTTTGTGAAAATAATAGAGACAATTATCTGACTGTATCTGTCCAGTTTGCCCTTATGCTTACTTGTGGAGAGAGGAAAGACACAACAGTCAGTGATGGTGGGGAACATGTAAACCAGGAACAAAGGGAGTGTCCTTGGAGATCTACTGGAAGGGAAATTATAGCTGCAACTTGAGGCAATAGGATTGTAATGTATGCTTAGCAGGGGAAAAAAGGATTAGAGCCTGGCTGTTTGGCAGAACTGTGCGTTTTGTTCTAAGTCTGGTCCATTTCTTTGAAAGACATTATCTAACATTCACTGCTAATTATGAAGCTAAAATGTACAACAAAATGGGTCCCATTAAATAAGCAGATGAAGCATTTCCTGGAATTTTGAAAAGTAGACAGAATAACCACTTTTCAATGTTACCAGTGAGTGAAGATTTTTTTTTTTTTTCCCCTGCACCCAGCGTTTCACTCAAACTGAGAACAAATAGCTTTAGTAAGAGAAAGATACTGAAGATGTTAGTGTTGCAACAACGGTGTGAAATCTCTGTGGCAGACCACGGGGTGTCAAACAAAAAGCACAGCTCGGAGAACTGTCAGAGGTCGAGTGCTTAGGTTTTAGGAAATAATCTCATGATATTAACTGTTGTCAATTCTATGATAAACATTGTGGAATCTGCAAGAAGTTAGGGCTCTTAGAAGATGTGCGGGTCAATACAAAAAGCATAATCACTGCCATATAAGGGTAACGCCGGAAGATTTCAGCATCACCACTTTACAGATGAGCATGGAGCTCATGGGCAATACAGAAGCATCTGTGTAGCTGACAATAAACTGTTACATTAATTCTTTTGAGGGGAAGAAACAAGACAAAACATAGAATTTGATAGGAGCCTTTTGATCTATTCTGTCACAACAGGATTATTAATGCCTAGTTAACAGGGAGATGCCTCAAAAGCAAAGGAGCTTTTGGTGCCTGCAAAAGGAAGTATTTTCTTCCATAAGTATTACAGAGAAGATGACGTAACTGTAGATGCCACGTGTTAAACATCTATGTTGTGTTCGTATCATCATGAACAACACTACTTGGTAGAGAATAACAAGAAAGAGTCTGTTGAACTGGCAAATTGAATAGGATTTAAATTCTTTAACTGCAGCCACCTAGGTATTATGGACTGGTGTAAGCTGGTTTCTAGTTTGTCTCTACAACTAACAGGGAAGAAAATATTTAAGGCTGGGAAAAGGACCTGACGTTTTTAGATGCCTGTGTCTTTCCATTGACAGTGGCTGATATACCAGATGTACGTGCTGCCATTAAGAGGAACCTGGAAAGTTTGGAGAAATGGGCAGAAAGGAACCTCATGAAGGTCAAGAAAGGAAATGCCAAGTCCTGCACCTAGGCAAGAACAACCTCATGCACCAGTACCTACTGGGGACTGACAAGCTGGAAAGCAGCTTTGCAGAGAAGGACCTGGGGGTCTTGGTGGACAATGAGATGAACAATGTGCCCTCATAGCGAAGAAGCCCAACAGCATTTTGGGCTGCATCAGGCAGACTGTTGCCAGCAGGTCGAGGAAGGTGATCTTTCCTCTCTGCTCAGCACTTGGTGTACTGGAGTACTGTGTCCAGTTCTGGGCTCTTCAGTACAAGAGAGATACTGAGCTACAGGAGAGTGGGCAGCAAAGGGCCACTAAGGTGATTAAGGGACTGGAGCACCTTTCATACACGGAAAGGCTGAGAGAGGTGGAACTGTTCAATCTAGAAAAGAGAAGGCTCAGGTAGATCTTATCCACGTGTATAAGTGCTGCAGCAGGATTAAAGAAGATCGAGCCAGGCTCTTTTAAGTGGTGTGCCCAGTGACAGGATAAGAGGCAATAAACTGAGAGGAAATGAATGGAAATACAGCAAATTTTGTCTAAATGTAAGAGCTTCTTTTACTGTAAGGGTGGTCAAACTGGCTGTTCAGAGTCTTTGCGGAGTCTATTTTGGTGGAGATACTCAAAACCCAACCAGTCACAGTCCTGGGCAACGCGTTGTAGATGGCCCTGCTTTGACCAGGGAGGTTGGACTAGATGATCTCCAGAGGTCTCTGCCGACCTCAACTTTTTTGTGATTCTGTGCAAGAACTTCCTACCCAGCTCAGTAACTAACCAAGTTGTGGAACTCTTAGAGGTTAGGGAAGATGGCTTTCATGGAGAATATCTTCAGCTTTTGAAAAAAAATCAAACAAAATTTGGACAAGACAACTGATGAATTCTGGGTTTGTACTGCAACTTTTACACACATGAAGACAAAAAATTATTATGAAGAATGAATGATTACTGAATTATACAAAGTTTATCAAGCATCTCAGTTAGCACCTTGATATTACTAAAGATGCTTTCAAATCTTAAACCCCTATAAAATGCTGAACTTATCTCAAAGACTAGACTGCATGCACCACTGCAAAAGAATAATTTAAAAACAATGGGGCCATTCATATTTGTGATGGTTTCTGTGCATATGCTTGTACTTTGCATGGAAGAAAGAACGAATTATTTCCGAGTGAAAGTATTTATCTAAAAGCAACTCAGGATAGACCTAGCTGTGAAGAAAATTGAAGACAGGGACAAAAAAAAAGATGAGATGTAACACTTGTCAATTTATGGAGTCTTTATATTAGCTGTGTTTTACAAAAAGTATAATTTAAGCTCTTACCGGAATTTACTAAATATCAATCTTCAGAAGCACATATGTTTTCAGTTCTCATGTGAAAATAAGATATCATACTACTGAAAACTTACTGAAATACTGAATTTAAAAATAGATATTTAAGACGTGGGCTAATTGAACTAATGCAGGCTCTGCTTCACCAAACCCCTGCCTACCTTAAAAAGGAGGCAAGGGCAGTCCACTCTTCTTAATAATATCAGTGGAGACAGGTGGAAAACATCTCATCTGAAGAGCTTTCATGCAGTTCAGATAGGTGAGACTTGCTCCCTGTGGAACAGCTACAGGTTGGGGGCTGAACTGCTGGAGAACAGCTCGGTGGAAAGACACCTGGGAGTTCTGGTGGACAACAGGATGACCATGAGCGAGCAATGTGCTCTTGTGGCCAAGAAGGCCAATGGCATCCTGAGATGCATCAAGAAGAGTGTGGCCAGCAGGTCGAGGGATGTCATCCTCCCCCTCTCCTCTGCCTTGGTGAAGCCACACCTGGAGTACTGTGTCCAGTTCTGGGCTCCCCAGCTCAAGAAGGACAGGGAACTGCTGGAGAGGGTGCAGCATAGGGCTACTAAGATAATTAGGGGACTGGAACACCTCTCTTACGAAGAAAGGCTGAAGGATTTGGGTCTCTTCAGTCTGGAAAAAAGGCGACTGAGGGGGGATGACTTTTCAGTGGTGCCCAGCAACAGGACAAGAGGTAATGGGCACAACCTTGAGCATAGGAAGTTCCACCTAAACATGAGGAAGAACTTCTTTACTTTGAGGGTGGCAGAACACTGGAACAGGCTGCCCTGAAAGGTGGTGGAGTCTCCGTCTCTGGAGACATTCAAAACGCGTCTGGATGCGTTCCTGTGCAACCTGCTCTACGGTGACCCTGCTCTGGCAGTGGGGTTGGACTAGATGATCTCCAGAGGTCCCTTCCAACCCTACCATTCTGTGATTTGTGATTCTATGGAGGGCTGTCTAGTCCACCTGAGCTGGTGCCTAAGGAGTATGAGGAAGGTAGCACATCACCTATCCACGGTGCAACTCCAGCCACAATCAGCTGAATTACTCACAATGTGTTAAAATTGAGGTAGGTTTTTCCATGTCAAATGTTTCTGGTTTATTAAGCTTACCTACCACTCTAGACTGTGAGAACAAATATAGTACACCTAGAGCTACTCAAATCAGCTCTGGCACTGAAAGCAACACGTTTGCGTTGCCTACTCAGCCTTTCTCATTGCCCTGAGCTGAAGTCCCAGTTGAAACCAGGACACCTGTGAAGCTCCGTGCTAACACAGATTTGCTGTCTCTAGAGCTCAGGCTAGTGTACCACTGCCTAGCACCGCATGGTGTTGCAGAGAGATGCTAGCAGAAAAGCTGGCTGGGGCATCCTCACATGCAACTAACTGCACCGTGTGAATCTCAATGCTGCACAAAAACCTGACAGGCAAAAGCATTTACTGAACCCAGCCCTTCTCAGTGCTTAATCAAATGCAGGTTGTTGTCTACTCTCAATGCTCAGCTTCATTTTCTCTATATTTCCAGGTTTTCACAGGAGCAAGGTTAGGGTCCTAGAGCCAACAGTCTCCCTTGCCGCAGTTACATTTTCTCAGCTCACAGACCAACACGTTTTCTGACATATTCCTTCGCCAGTGTCATTTTTGACAACAGCTGAACTATTTTAGCCATGTCTTCCTCTAAGAATTCAGAGTCAGATATCTGGCCTAAAACGCTGAGCTTGAACTGCTGAATTTGACAAGTGTACAATGAATGAGAACAGGCTGTAATTGGGAAATATTGTCAAATGATTTTCCTCTAGCTGGAGCACCTGGGTCTGCCTACTATATTAATTTGGTTTATTGTGAGGCCTCAAATTTCACGCATTTTGATAGAAAGCAGTAACATAAGAGTTAAGAGTTGATCTCTGGCTCTGAGCAGGTGTAGATGAGTAAGTCAGTTCTTTCTTGATGTTTCCTTTCTTTTTTATTTTGCAACTAATTAGTGTGTACTGGGTGCTCTCTTTCCTTATAGAATCACTTCTCTCTGCTTTCATAACACTTATAATATTTAATTCAGATTTAAATATTTTTGTTCAGCCATGGTTAACCCTTACCACCACAACATCTTCATTTCCTACCCTCCTCTGAACCACACACGTGCTACAGAAAAGAGTCTATGTGGTTTCATCTTCATTTGCAAAAGCAGCTGGTCTCAACCTGTTGCTACGTTGAGCATTTCATTTCATGCTGAGAGTGTTGCTCCATTTTTGTTTTATCATTCTAAGCTCTAAGAGGCTCCCGATAGACCACAAAAAATCCCAGCAATGCAATAGAAGGAACTAGCTCCTTAGCAGCAATCTAAATGCCTTCAGATGTCACTTTTAGTCTGCAGCACAGCACGAAGCTTTAGAGATTTCTGGCAATTAGAACAATGCTATTAAGGGGCATGTCAGAAAAAGTCTGCCACGTCTTGGCTATCTGAGGCCTCATTACCTGCGTTGTTCAAAGTAGATCATACTGTCTGCTTTGAAAAGAAGGAAGCCCAAGGCTGCAATTACTTATCTGCATGCTTGAGGCCTGATAAGGCTTGGTTTTCTTTAGCACCTCATTCACTAGGAAAGAAACATTTGTGAAATTTACATTTTTCAGATTTGCATTTTTTCAGTCTTTGTCGATGGCAATGTGACATTTTTCATCTTTTTTTGACTAAACTATAGACAACATATATTCAGTTGGTGTTCTGTCACATGATGAAGGCATCCCCCAACCTCAAGCTCCCCAACAAGGGGTTCAGTCCTGGTAACTCTCATTTCTGTAACAATGCTGGGTTATGACAGCTCTAAGGTTTGATTTCAGTTCCCTTACATGTGGCCTGTAAGGTTGAAGAATCAGCAACATGTGTTCCCAGCACTGCAGCAGGGGAAGGAGTTTGTTGATGGAGCAGTAAAAATGACAGTGTAGTAAATGTGAAATCTGACTGTGAAATGCTGCAGAACTACGTGATGATAGTGAGTCAAAGCACCAGATAAAATATAATATTAAGCACTGCAGAATAATGGTAATGATAATAAGTGTAATGTACATTGGAAAAAGGTTGCCTGTACTATACATAATCGGTGATAAGCTCTGAGGTAGCTGTTACTACCAAGAAAAGGGATCTTGGAGTGTCTCTAGTCACAAGTGCAAACCTCAGATCAGTCATCAGCAGCACTCAGAAAACAAACTGCATGAGACAAAGTATTAGGAAGAAAACCAAAAATGTTAGGAACAAACCAAAAAGAGTTTGTCTCTCCCCTCTTCTTCTCTCCCGTTCCCTTGTTTTGCTCTCCCCTCCTCTGATAGGTTATAGTCAAATGAGAAAAAACAAATTACGAAAAGCATGGAGAAAAATATTCGCCAAATCTCATACAAGCCTTAAATAGATTATGACTGTATAGCCAGAAAATGGATGATTGAAGAGGGATGTGATAGTTGTCTATAAATTGCACTGAGAAAAGTTATTCATCATTCTTATAATACCAAAAGTAGAAGAAACTATAGGAGGTTAGCAGGTGGCAGGAATAAAACAATCTGGAAAGGGTTCTTGTTGACACTACATTTATATAAATTGCGGGACACATTGTTCTGAAACACTGTGATTGTCAAATTTTAACTGGCTTCAAAAGCAAAAAAACCCATTAAACAAGGGATGGCAACTCGGGCGCAGGGAGCCCCTGAGCAGCAGGTCACTGCAGCCTGTGAGTTTCCAACAAAGCACTGCTGTGCACTCGCCTGGGTCCCATGTGTTCCCACAGGCCAAAAGCTTTTTCAGGGTAGCCCAAAGTGGCAGTCTGCTCTCTACTACAGTAAGACAGTACTACTACACTACTTCTGGTGTGTGCGCCACGGATTTTACATCTTATCCCTCTCTTGTGCTCTTTTTTCCCCCTTTAGATTAAGGTCATTAAGACCTAAGATACAGAGTTCCAGAAGGTGGCAAATTTTATTGTTGGCCAAAAAAAAAAAAAAAGTAATTCCTAACGTAAGCTTGGAAAAAAGATAATGCGAGCTACTGATTACTGTGGCATTCTTCTTTTAACAAAAGCCTCTGTTTTCAGTTCTGAAGGTCTCTGATCAGATCTCGGTAGTGGCAGGTGACATTAACAGAGTACATCAACCACTCAGCTCATTCCAAGCTGTTAACTAATTTTTCAAGGGCTCATCCATTTGTACCATGTACAATATCATTTAAAACCACTTTTTTTTACTTAAGTGGACAAAATGGCTTATGACCTGAAAAGAAAGTGTGTGTATTACTGAGAAAGATATTGATTTAATCTGTGTTAAAGATTAAAGGACCACAATCTATAATTCTTATTTACAGGTGTTGTGGTTTAGCCCCAAGCAGAAGCTAGGACCATGCAGCCACTCACTCACTCCCCATCCCCTCCAGCAGTGTAGGGAAAAGAGGGAGAAAAGGAGAAGGAAAAAAACTTGTGGGTTGAGATAAAGACAGTTTAATAGAATATTAACGGAAGAAGATGACGATAATGATGATGATAATAACAATAATAGTAAAAGAATATACAAAATAAAGTGATACAACACAAGTCACTCTCATCACATGATGATCAATTGTCCAGCCCATCCTGAGTGGTAATCATGGATCCCTGCCCCCCAGCCAACCCCCATTTATATACCGAGCATGACGTCTGTGGTATGGAATATTCCTTTGGCCAGTTTGTCCTGTCTGTGCTCCCTCTCAGCTTCTATGGAAGCTGAAAAAGTCCTTTACTAACGTAAACATCACTTAGCAACTAAAATAATATGTATTGTGAGCATTATTTTCATACTAAATCCAAAACACAGAAGCTACTAGAAAGAAAATTAAGTCTATCCCAGCTGAAACCAGGACAAGAGGTATAGTGCTATTCCCTCTGGAAAATAATTTGAGAGAAAAGGTTGTTTAAACTTCTGGACGAGTCACCAGACTGGTTTTAAACCTCTGCTTTGTCACAGACTTCTTGTGTGTTGCTTCCTAGCTGGAAAATGAGGATACTACTTTTTCTTTTCACCTAATTTTCAACAATGTCTTTCTCCGGTCAGTCAAGACTATTTCATTATGTGTAGAGTAGCTTCTATCAAGACAGAATCCTGATCTTGTTTCGGGTTCTCAGGTATTGCTACAATATCACTGATGTGAATAATTAAAATAAGTAATAATTTGTTTCTGGTATTTTTGCATTGATATTGCAAATGATAATTGAATAGTTTTCCGTCATAGGAAAGAGTAACTGAGAACTGGAATTCTGTACAATATTTACAGTATTGCAAATGACACACAGGCCAGCTGAACACAAGCATCTGAAATTTATCAGAAATCCATTGAGCCGTGTTTTTTGTTGTGCTGGAAGAATGATACATTTGAGCAGTTCTGTAATTTCCTCAGCTTCTTGGATATAAACTAATTTAAAATTTATTGTACTGAGAAATATTTATTCAAAGATTCAGGAAAACAATATAGAATGTAAACCATTAAAGCCACCCTCAGGTTATATATTTATATTCTATTAACTTTGTACAATGACTCCAGGTTTTACCTGTTTTAGTTTAATTCAAATAAAGGAATGAAATGCAGCTCTTCTGTTCTGTAAGTTTGGAGAGAATAGAAGCAATAAAGTGTATAATTTAGCACAGTTGTCTCTTTTTCTTTTATGTGTTTACCTTACGCAGTTTTGCATTAACAGCTTCACGCATTTTTCCATGTACTCTAATAGAGATTCAGCTACCAGTTCTCTAAAAGTCTTAACTCGAGGCACCTGACAAGCCCCACTGAGGCCAAGCTAAGCCATGTTTGAAGGTAAGTAAACTTGTGTATGAGTCTATGCACTCAATCCCTCTCATTAGCACTGTCCTCCCATGTTGTTGGGTCTTGTGGCCCATCACTGAGCATGCAGTCCTCAACACGGCAATGCTCAACTGCTGCAGCCCAGCTTTCACCAGGCAAACTGCTTTCTGTGTTTCCAAAAATGGTTGTTCCCACAGCAGCTGATGTTTCTTTCTTCTGCTGAACTTTGTCTTCTTTACTCTACCTTTTGATGCCTGTCTCAGTAGCTTCTTGCCTGCTTTTTTCCAGCTGCTCCAGACTTCCCCATGGAAACTTCCCTCCGTCCCTACAGTGCTGCTTGCCAGAAGCTCCCGTCCAGCTTTCCTCAGAGCCTGGCCCAGCTTTCCCATTTCTAATTTACAACCCAGACCAACATCTTCCTCAGTAATTGTGCCCCTGCGGCTCCTCTCCATCCTCCCTGCCTTGCCTGTGACTTCCCCTTGCTCTGCAAACAGCTTTTCTCCTCCAGTCCTACAGGACTCCACTGCTCCTCCCGGGAGCTTGCGGTGGGGAGAAGGCAATGTGGCAGGTCATGTCTGTGACAATGGCTTTTGTTGTCAGAAGCTCAGTTCCAATATCAACATGTTTGCCACAAAATATACAGAGGTTGGACAAGAGTATCATGGGCCTGATCTGATTTCCATTGAAGTCAGTGGAAGTCTTTGCTCTGACTTTCGTGGGTGCTGGATCAGACTCTGATGGCTGGTGACTAATGCTCGTTTCGTTGTATATTTCATAATGCAAATATCCACAGAGGAACACGACCCAGAGAAATATAAGGTACTTATTTTTCAATATTCATTCCCAACTCTTGGCAACAGCAGTCTAACACAAATATTGTTTTTAAGTGCTATCCAAGGAGCTTGTTTATCTCTATTCTTTACCTAACAGCTTAGAAAAACAAACTTCCAGTTTAGGAATCTGTTTGACTAAGGCGATGTTTATATGAAAGCAGACTCATTGAATCTTTGTTAAAATAGAATATATATTAACTTTTACTGCCAAGTTTAAACTCTTTGCTACCTGGGTTCCCTTCCTCCTTCCAGTAAAGCTGTCACTTGCAGTGCACAGGACCATCTCTTTGCTGCTGATAAAACATTTACTGTGGACTGCATCTTAACCTTAGCTGTGCAAGCCTGCATATTAATCATGTTAATCACTACACTTGGAATCTGAAATTAGGGTATTATCTTGACCAAAATAAATAGCAGTTAGAAAGCCATTGACATTTTTTCTTCCTTCTGCACGCATATTCCTCATCTAATTTGGGGCATGTACAGTAGAAATTATTAACTATCCAAGTTAGTGTCAACTACTCCCGTAAACAATATAGATGTTTTTCATCCTTAAGACTCTACTGTATCAGTGAGAAACACTTGGTGCAGTAGGACACAACATGTGAATATGAAAGAAAAAAAAATAAACCAGGCTCCCCATACACTCAGAGTTAGCCTCAAGTAATTGGCAGATAATATCTTCAAAGATTTAATCTCTACCGAAGATACTTCTGGCCCTCACAGGTTATTAAAAAAGAAAAGAAATAATTATGTCTCAATCTTTGTTTCCTTAGTTCTCTATCTATAAAAAGGGAATAAGACTGCCACCTAATCTTAAATTGATACCTTAAAATTAAGTGGATAAACATATCTATGAAGTACACCCATTTAAGGGCAAAGTCACATCCAGGATATAACTAATAAATTCGTCTATATTGCAGATTTTGGATTAGCTATGTGAAAAAAAAAAAAAAAAATCTAAGCAAAGGATAACTAAGCACCAAGAAATATTGGATATCTCATCATTCAGTGGATAGGTGAAAAATAGGGTTTTGCAGTGTGATAATATTATGATACAGCTCATCATGAAGATTAACGCTCACTGCCAAGCTAGGCTCACATTTTATATTTCATGAGTGCTTGCTTTGTATTCTTAAAATCCTTTTAACTTTGAGCGTGGTTGCCCAATTAGTAGATGAGACAGAGGCCCTCAGGAGATGTCACTTTGCCTGTTCGTTGGCACCTCGCTCCCGTAGGTTCCTGGGGGAGGGTGGGAGCTGGGCATGCCCAGGACCCACTGTCCTGACAGCAGAGACCCTCTGTCCCCAGGGCTCTGCAGGCAAACACATGCCCGTGCTGGATGCCCATGTCTTTTCCTGTGCATGCCTTCAATGACTTTCTTGCATAAGGGCATAAAACCAGAAACTTTGGGCATCCCAGATTGAAAAAAAAAATGCCAATATTTACTGGATTTTATTTTTTATGAATATACCTTAGTCCATTCTCCTAAAAGAGAATATAAAGTTGTAAATTCATGTATTAGCACCAAAATGAAATAAGGAAGATACAGGTGTTAAAAACAGTATATGGAATGTGTGCATATGTCTAAAGTATTATAGTACCCTTAACCGTGAATTTCAGTGATATTTGTGCAATGCCAAAGTATAAAAATTCAGTATATATAATACAAAAACTGTAAGAAGATGGGCCTGTTTTCTCCATATAAGTTATCTTTATTGCTATAAATCCACGTTAGCATGTTTTGTTAGCCTTTTTCATGAGAATAAGATTTGTGTTGTCTAATTTATTACATTGATTACACAATGATGAACTGCTTTGGCCTTTTCAATATGCTGTTCTGGGATTGGTTATCCATTCCAGTTCATTACTGCAAGCTACTTTGGTTTAAACACGAAGGAAGTGTAAAAGCCAGCCAATAAAATGACATAGCTGTAGAAAGGTTAAAGAACTACGCAGCGTTCGACTAAAGCTGACAAGCATTGAAGTTTGGATTTCTCATTCTTATGACAAATATGGTAATGGGAAGAGAAAACAGCAGTATCTAATCCATTTTTGTGACAGTGATTGTAATTAAATTGGAAAGGATATAAAAGCAACCTGTTCTTATTATAATTTACATATCCTTATCTAACAGCCCTTCCTCGATTCTTCTAATTTAAAGTCAGTATAGCAGCGTAACCTTTGGACAGTGATTCTTTGGGAAACATGCAAGACAATATGTAAAGAGCATTGAGTTATAAAGTGGCTTATATATTTCTAAAGATATCCATATCTACTGATATTAATATTCTAGACTAGAAAAGGAGCGGTTTAAAGTATAGATAACAATTTTACTGGTTGATGTTCCCCAAAGTGAGCACATATGTCATATGAATCTTTTGTGAATCATTCTTCACAGCTTTTAATAGCATTGATCTTTACTTTGGAGTGACCAGTGATTCTAGATTCAGGACTTTCTGTCTTCCATTAACTCAGACATTAACTTTTCTTAAGAAAATGGATGATAAAAGTGAAATGAAATGATAGGAATCAATCATTTTTATCAGTATGTTAATATATAAAGGAACCCACTTTGTACAGAATTGAATGAAAATGTAGGTCTGGCTAAATATTACATTATGATAAATTAAATTTTTATTAAATTAAGGTTAAAAAAAAAGGCTGTCCTACATAAAAAATGTAAGGTTTTAATTAAATTTATCATTGAGATCTATATATTAGTATAAAGTTTGTTTTTCATAGACTAAATAAAGGCCATGTTTGGCAAAGTAATTTCTTGTATCCCCTACACAGACAGTTCAAAACAACTCCTGAGAATTAATGACTGACTGGCTATCATTTAAAGCCTCACTCATGCAAAAATTTTTAACATATGCTCACCTCTAGCCATAGGTACAAGAGATTATCCATGCTGAATTAGCTCAGCATCTTGCAGTAATCAGAAGCAGCAGCTTATGGCTGAGCACAAGGAGTAAGAAGTCTATGCGAATATAAGAAATGTCTGGTGTAGCATGAAATGCCAAACACAAATGACATTTGAGAATGGCCTTAGATACTGATGTAGCTGAATTTATAGAGGTCCTACTGTTCCTAGACATATAGTATCGCACTGTAGTTTTTCCTCTCTCAGGGGGATGTGGATCATCCTGTTTATGTGAGTCCAGCCCTCAGCCTAATGTTGCTGCTGTTGCCCTTTGCCATCAGAGTTTTTAACAGCTCAATACATTACTGTATGGGGACCTTCCAAGTTAACTGGAAACATTCTAGGAGAAAAGCAATTTCATTTTTATCTGCTATTTAATGTACTTATCTTGTATTTAGTCTTGCAGATCACAGTGTTTGGGCTGCAAGCAGCGATATACTAACTAACATTTCTCTATTTTTTTCACTTAAAAAGGGTTAGCTTCCTTTAAAAGTTTCCTATTTGTAAACATTTGTCATGATAAAAAGCATGCATGTCTGTGTATTATTAAAAAAGTAAACAGATTTCTGATTACTTTTCAAGTTCTGGTTAAAAATTTTTTCATCCCAGCTGGGGTCATCGCTTTGTTTCTGATATTGTGACGACACTGTATGCATTCGAAAGGTCAGCGCAAACAGTTTAATTTTGCAGGGTGTGACAGACAATAACCATTTCATCAACAGTTTTTCTGTTTTGTTCCTTTATAAAGGTGGTGGGCCTCTGAGAAGATGACTGTTTGTTTTGCCTGGGACCGACAGAGCTTTTTGAGGGAAGATGTGCTCCTTGAAAGCTGTTGCACACACAAAGGAAGCGGGATGGAAAGAAGGGAATATGTGAAAATGCAGTGAGCAGGGAGATGGAGCACACTGGAGTCTGGGGGGCTTCGGAGAAGACCATGAAGCATGAGGGCTAGGCTTCTGACAGGGTGGAAAGAGACTTTCTAGGGCCTTTACAGAGACTGTGTGGAGTTTGCTGCAATACAGAAAGCTGTTGACGTGCTGATCTCAGGTCAAGCCTGGTGGAAGAGCTCACCTGCAAGAAAGCAGTGGGTGAGGAAGGTCCATCCAAGAGCCCTTGGTGTTGTTTGGGGGTAACACAATAATGGAAAATCCCCCTCAAAACTCTGGCCTGACCTGGGGTCTTACCAGTTTTTTTCAGCTGAATTAGTTTAAGTTTGTGCTTTGGGATCCTGAGATCTAAATGTCTGGAGGTACTGTCTCATCAAAGAATTAATGATGCCCCAGGGGCGTGCGGGTCAAACCCACGGTGAGCTGTATGGGCTTTCGCAGGGGGGAAGAGGAGACTACAACTGTTATACATGCATCTTGGTGCTGTGGACTCTGAGGCAGTTTTGGATACGAGATTTGACTTTCAGCCTTGACAGAAGGCCACAGCTTTAGTTGAATTTCCAGGTTCAGTTCCTGCAGGTGATGACTTACTCAACTAATAATGAGGCTGGAGATATAGTGCTGTTGGGATATACTTGCTAAATGCACCATTACTTTAATGATTCGCAATTAGACACTAATCACCATATAAAATGCTAATAGAATAAATGTACTTGATATTTTTTCATGTTCCTGGCAAAAGTCCTCCAGGCATGCCATTTTCTCAAGGGCATGCTGAGCAAAATCAGACTGAATAAAAGAGTTGAGGCATGGCACTCACTTTATGCTATTGTTTCTCTTTTGAAAGAGAATTATTGGTGATTTGAGGATCATTTTAAACTGATGAAAGCATTAGGTACTATTCTATTCCCAGTCTCTGCCCATGCGTCCTGCTGTCTTCCTTGTGTCTGCAGAAGAAATTAGCTATGGGGCTATGGTTCTGCTTGTCAAGAAAATGGCCCAGGTGGAAATTAATATTATTTTGTTATTGTCAGATTACATTTTTGTCTGTTTGATCTTCCCTTGTGACAGGAACAAACATTTAACATGAGGATTTGGGGGGAGAGGCAGGGAAAAGGGCAAGATACTTCTTTTGGCTATGGTCTTAGCTTATGTCAGCTTAAGTTAATTTTCAATAGTAACCTGATTTAGAAGGCTGTAACAGAGCAACTGAAAACCTTCTGCTTCTCCTTGTGCGCACGCACCAGACTCGGTCACTGTTGCGTGTAGCATACAGGGCTCCTTCCACATGTTTCTCTGCAATCTGGGAAAAAAAAGGGTTGTTCTGGGAAAAAAACAGATGTCTAGGTCCTGATGGCCTTTCTCCACCTTGCCTGTCTGCATGTGCCCACATGCTGGTACATGCACCTGTGTATACTCTCTCCACCTGCTTCACATCTGAATACTTGCAGGCTCAATAGGCTCAGGGCTAGGTTCCCACACAAACTCTCTCTCTCTAAATAAACCATATTTCTTTTCAGTTTCTTACCCCACATTTTGATTTATTCCTTTTGTAAATAGGGAGGTCAGCAACCTCCGGGTGCAGAGAAGGTTTCGATAGCTTTGGCTGGTTTCCATGTCAGTTAGCAGCACTGTGTCATGTGTCTGCCTGGTGAGAAGGAGGAGGACTCTGTACCTAATCTAGACACCCTTTACCATCTGTGGTTGATGTGATGACTAACTGATTTATTCAGTTCTCGCTCTGACACTGGAGAAGATAAAAGGAACAATATTTATGGGGAAAAGTAATGCCCTTTATTTAATCAGTTGTGCTATTTAGATTGATTTCTCTTTATTTCATGCTATGTATTCTTCATTTCAAATAGAAAATTTAGTTACTTCTAGTTAGAAATTGTGTCATAACTGACGCATTGTTTATGAATATGAGAAGAAAGGTAGGAAAAGATAGGCCACATGCTGGCACTTTTCCTTTCAAATCCACAGCTAAACTACCACAGCTGCTATTACACACCTGGGACATATGGAGGAGTAAAGAATCAGTGTCAAATCCACTAATCTTGCAATAGCAGATATTTTTATAATCTTTCTGAATTTTTATCATTAGATTATTAATTCATTCTTTCATGGCTCTGGAAATATACAAGGAGGAAAAGCTTGCTATATGTCCTCTGGTACTGGTTTGCTGATTCTCAAGACATTTAAATCTCTATAAATGATTCAAAAGGGATAGAATTGCATACCGGTCTGAATATTATAAAGGCTTTTCTTATATTCAGTGTAAGATTGAATGTCTTTTAGTACTCCGAGATCTGTAGCAACTCAGCAAAAGATTTTCTCGGATGTATTAGTAATAACATGACACTAGCATAACTTGTTACATAGTGACATCACTTTTTTGCTTATGTGAATTCTATGGTTACCATAAATAATCTATACAAAAAAAAAAATAATGAAACTTAGATTAAGCAATAGGGATAAGAGAAGGTCAGTGTTGTTTAACACTTTTGCGTCTCTCTGTGTTACTAATAGCTGGTGATTTGCATGATGGTATGTCACCAATATCTATTATTGGCTTGTGGGAGTTCTGCTTATTGGTTTCAGTGGTAACAACAGATGCTATGGCACAGTACAGGTGGAATGAGCTTTTAAAGAGATAATATTCACAGGCATATAGAAACTTCTCACCTCTAATTGTTTTCTCTTTTGTGTAACTTGGGACAGATGAAAACTCAGATTTTAAATTGTTTGGGACTGTAACTCTTATCTTCCATGCAGCTGGCCCCCGTTTGGATCCGGATTTCTGCACTGTGCCCCTACACAAGAAATTTAGAAAGCTTGGCTCCTAGAATGAACTCCCAAATATCAGCAAGCTGACTAAGACTTAAACTAGACAGGTGAAGAATCACAAAGTCTGAAACTCCCTGGGCTCTGCATGCCTTAGGAAGACATCCCCACCCAGGATCCATATCTTGGTCTTCTTTCCCAGCCTCCCTCCTTGGGAAGTGGGATTTTTGACTTCTTTCAGGCAGTGGAAAGGCCTGAAACACGCTCACCTGCTTTCTGCATAAATGCTCAATCTGTTGGTGAACTACTCTGTTAAAGGGGGACTGCAGCTGTTGCCAATACCAACATGATTTCAAATAACGTATTGGCTAATGTTGTGTTTTGCACGCAGCCTGATTCAGCCAGATCAAGGTGAGACATTGCAATGACATCAGTGCTCGGGAGGCTCTGAACAAGCGTAGAAACAAAACTTTACCTTACTTAGATATATATGGACTTCAGACATCTTCAGGTTTAGGCACAAGAGATAATGAGGCTCAGTTTTGATGGGTTTGTCTCTATTCTTTCTCATTCCTTCTTTTTTTATTTTTTTAATAAAATCTGGTCCTACATCTCAGTTTTCAATTGGAATCATAGCAGTAACAATATTAACTGTTTGAAAAATATATTGTCCTGTGAAAATAACAAACCACAAAAATAAGGCTGCTACCCCTGCCTGGTTAAAAAAAAAAAAAAAAAGAATAATTTTGAGAAAACCACATAATTGTGGTGTGTTCCACAGAGTTATTTTGATGGTTAATTGCTGTATTTGAAATATCTGCAATTGTTATGAGGTTTTCAGATACATGATGTAACCTGCAACACGCAAATGGCTGCAGTGTCAAAATACAGCAAGCTATGTAAGAGCTAAATATGTGTTACAAGACTCAACCAGCTAAAGAGATTGATGAGCTTCAAATACTATAGTAAAAATATGTATAGTTAAGCACTAGTTATAGCTGATAATGTCCTCTCATGTGGGGTTAACAAATGGTCAGTAAAAAGTCTAAATGCTATATATTCTTTTTGTTACCTTCTTACTTTGGCTGCATGAATTTGCAGAGAGTTTTTGGAGTTATATTTAACGCCCACAGAAGACAAAGTCAGACTTTCCATTCGTTTTAAAGGTAGGTGGACTTGTTTATTAGTCACTTTAGCAAAAACCCAGTGATTTTCCTGTCAGCTTTGGGGTGCTAGTGATCCTAGACTGTTCTAAGAGACATTTTGAAAAATGTAAAATGTTGGAAGATGTTTGAAAGATGTAAAATATATGTTGCAAAATCTTAAAAAGGTATTTATGAAACCACATCTTTTTATAAATAGACAAGAACCTACAGGGTTACTTATACAGAGAAAATTATATAATTTCCAAACGACTGCTTTCATTGTCAATGAAGCAGACCAGTAAGATAATAGATTTACAGGTAACAGTAAAACCTAGCAGTAAAACAGATTTCAGAAATCTGTAGCCTTCAGATGATTCACATGTGTTGTAAATTGCTTGGAGGAGAGTCTTCTTTTCTGTTGTGTTTCTCGAGTGCCTCAGCACAACAAGGCACTCACTGGTGCCTGAAGCTTTATATAGTTTTTCAGTATAAATACTAACAATAACGCCTACTAATTGTTCTCCTAAACTTTGTCCAGCCAAGTCAGGAAACACAAAAGTCAGGATTAACACAAAGTGAAAAAAAAAAAAAATAATCAGGATGATTTAAATGTACTGATGTAATGTTTTTTCTAATGTGCGGTTAAAGGAGGGGTTATGTCATGATGTACTAGCCACTGACACTATCACATGGAAAATTAACTTCTGATCAAATGCTTCCAGATCAGATATTATAGTATTACATTAACTTGTTGGTTGTCTCAGTGGCGTCTCTTTCAGATGTAGATCTTCAGATGTCTTAATTTCAGTCAGTATTTTTACTGGGCACAACAGTTCAACTGAGTTACACTCAGGATTAATTTGTTGGGTTGCTTTAAACAGCTTTCTTGCTCCATCAGAAAACATCTCATCATTCTAGTTATTGTTATTATGGGTAAACCAATATGGCGTGGCCATGTTTGCTAAAATTAAATCTAAATGAGGGTTAATTAACTTATCTTGAGTGTTGAGCTTGGTTATACTGCTGCTGATACTCAACTGAGCTTGAATATCAAGCGTTAAGAAGTGTCTTGAGAGAAGTTTATTAACCCAAACTTTGATTTGGTACAGCAAAACTTAGTATGATATACCACTGTCTAAATTTTTCATTTTATCACCTAGCAGTTGTGTTGTAGTAGCCAGGAAGATGTGGCAAAACAGGCAGAGCAAATCTGTAGTGAAGAATTAGTATCTTTTATTAGACAGAGGTAGAAGAAAGAGAAGTCATCAATGCAATAAGAATATCAGTCAGGGTTTCATTTTCTGAGTCCTGACTGTAAAATAGTCAGTGTAAACAGGGACACGACCAGCTTTCTTAAACCTTGCTTATATTGAGATTTTGGGACCTCGCTTCCAGCTAATTCTCAGCCAGCAGCCAGACCATCTATTTGCTAGCCCTGCCTTATCTTGTTTCAACACTGGTTGGACTGGATACCTCAAGCTAGGTACCCACAACCGTAGTTCAGACTACCTTGTTCTGAGGAAGGATGAGGGGGAAGCTTTATCTTTTTGCATAATAGCCTAAAGGGTAAAGTCTTAGTCAGGACAGGGAAGGGATTCCGCTGCCCCCTGCATTCCACCAAGGATAATCTTGCACATCTGGAGTGCTGTAATCACCAATATTGGGTATTTTACTCTACCTGCCTGCGACATTTGGTCCATTGTGCAGACAGCAATGCAGGAGTCACAGGTCTGGAAACCCAGTCTGATGGTAGCCTAGGCTGAGCACAGATTGCAACAGTCAGGGCACATGTTTGATGAGCAGCGCTCTCACGTTTAGATTCATATTCCCAGGACTGTACAAAAACGGAACCATTTATGGTCTAATACTCAATGTCCATATGCATTGCAAGGAGTGGGATCTGAAACACTACCTGTAGCAGACTCTTCCCTGGTCTGCCTCAGGATTATATGGTATTCCCTCTTCAACAGCAAGGGTAGCCGCAGACTAGAACTGGAGTTCAGGCACTCTTCTGCAACCCTTCTTAGGCGGGGTTGAGGAGATCAATGAGCCCAAATCTTCTGTTTCTTGGTCAAATGAGCAAAACTAAGGCAATTATAAAAGATAGTGACTAGCAGGAGGGGACAGAAATCCCCACCACACATATTTTTCTCCTTATGAAGGGCCATCTGTACACTGTGAGTTACCTGTGTGGGGGCCTGGGTTGTGGTAGGGTGGAGGTGCTCAGTGTTGCCTGTTTGTTCCTTACATGTTTATCAGAGAAAGATAGAGCCTCATTTAGGTGTCCTTACAGTGCCCTCCGGAGGTCTTCACGGCCACCTACAAGTTGCCTTTGTAGGGAACTCGTGTGTACACAGCTGTTCTCGAGTTAGTGGAGCTGGGTTTGAGCTCTGATGCCTACTACAAAGCATAGCAACTGAGAACTTTTGTTAAAGCCATGCAGAGTCAGGAGCATTCAAAGGAAAAAGGAGAAGGATTGCCAAAAGAAGGCAAAGAGAAAGCTTTCCTCCAAAGTCTGAGCATTGGGAGAAGTGGGGTCAGAGTGATGGGGAGTGTGAAGATAAGTGAAACTTGGAGTGGAGGGAGGTGAAAGATGAGGAACGAATGATATGGAGGTGCATGCTAGAAGGTGAAGAATGAGCAGTGGTAAGTAGGGATAGGAAGAGAGAGTCCTCATCATTCACATTCAACTGGGTCATTAACGTGCTACAGGTATAACAATAGGACACTTGCTGATGAATGCTTTCTATATAGATCAGTAGCTTGATTTGTTCTACAGATGTCTTGTATTTGCCAATCTGCTAGTTTTTGGCTATATTAAATAGTTCACTGTCCTCTCTTGTAAGGTAAAACTAACTCTTAATGAGAGCAACAGGTCTAATTAAATGGTCTGCCTTAGGATTTGCCATTGTTGTGATTAATTTCTCCAAGGTGATCAATCTTAGTAACCAGCTCAAACAAACAAGAAAAAATAGTAAGTCTTAGGTTAAAATTACTTGGAATTTAATCAATGCATAATGGTTCTCAGATGAGACTTGTGCACTTTCTCACACAAGTCTGCAGTTTGTTTGTTAACCACAGCACAGTTCTCCCATCTTTCTTTAAGTGAAAGGATAGCATTTTTTCAGGCAGGGAAAAACATTTCACAAAAGTGACTGAAAAGCCGCTCATCCCTATCCAGATTAGGACAGGGATCTGATTGTTTCCTCACTCTAGTCAGGTTCATATCAGACTTGCTGCAGGTGAACTGAATAACTGAGAAATAATTTAGTGTGAAAAGAAAATCTAAGTGGGATGGTGATTCCCAATAACATAAACGGAACCTAGGGACACTACGTGCACAGAAGACAATGAGATTTAGGTGCCTACCTCCCTTTTGTGTTTTTGAAAGTCTTTGTCTAAGCCCTTCTTCTGCTGGCTTTCCAAGGAAGCTTTATCAAACATTCTGACAAAGTAGTTGCACTGTAAAGTAAAGTTGGTGCAGCTCTGTAGATGACAAAAGGGCTATGATAATTTTTGCCTCTGTAATAATCTTGAGCTTTTCCAGTTGTACTTTTACTAGCAGTGGTGGGATGTATGTGTGGGTGTTGTTTGGTGGTTTTGTTTTTTTTTTTTCTTTTGCATTAGGAAGCCTGTTGTATGCTTCATATATTTAACAGCTGCCTTAAAAACAATGGACTGATTTTGTTCTTAGCTCCACTAGTCTAAATCTAGAGTAATAGCCAAAATGATTGATTCACTTAAACTGTAAATTCAGAACATTTGGTAATCCACTTAGCTGAGAGAAGTACTAACATTGTCATTTTTCCTGCTGCATATAAAGCTTCTACAAGTTCCTTCACCACAGCACGCAGTTGCCTGCGGTTTCTCTTCTCTTATTTTGGCATAGCTTCATACTTCTTCAGTGAAATGAGTTTCAGCTTACACCAGAAGGAAGCAAAAGGAAGGCCCCTTCTAGTATCCTCAGGGAAGGCAAAGTGTATTTGCAGAGAAAATACATGCAGTAACAGGAGGAATAATGTGTTTACTTTGCTGTGTTCACACAAACACTTTAATAAATATAATTGAAAAGGAAGACATTGCTGTTGGCAAACAAAGTTCTATCAAGTTCAAGTGTCTGGAAAAGTTTATGCTTTTTCCCTGAACTATCTGTTTTGTAAGATTTCATAGTACAGACCAGAGCAAACATGAGTTTCAAGGTGCTAAGAAGAGAGACCACATAAGAGCACAGGTTTTGATAGAGAAATTCATTGGAAATGCCTGCCCCTACCTACCTTTCAAAGAGAAGGGAAGTGTTGCTTAGACTTACACTTGTGCTGCTAGGGAAAAGGAGTCATTGCTGGAAACCAGAGTTCAACAACAGATGAGCTCACCCAAAATGAAGGAAATTGTCTTCTGCTTCCCTGCCTACTCCTGCTAAGGGAAAACATACATTTCTCAAATTAGACCTCTTGGGATTTTTCTACATCTTGATAAAGAAGTTTGCCCATCTTCTTCCTATTAGCAGTTTCTTGGGCCATTGCTTTTCTCTTTGTCAGTCCACCCTGAGATTAGGAAAGCTGTGTCTGTGGCAGCTGCTGGCATTGTTTGGATTGAAAAGTAATATCCTGAATAATGGTCACGTATTTTTAGCTGCCTTTTAATCCGATTTAGCAGGTGGAAACAGGAAAACTACCACCATGCGAACCAACACATGCTGTGCAGGCCAGGGATGGCCTTTAGATCATGGCATATGACCTTTTTACCTAAAAGGTTTTCTCTGGAGTTTCAGGGGAACAGAGAGCAAAGGGTGATGGGGCCATTTTGGCAGAGCCTGTAGCATGGTTTGTGGACAGGTGTGTACCTCAAGAAGAAGTACAGAAACACTCTTTCTCTCAGAGCTGTTAAGAATGCAGAAGCTATGTCTTCTAAAAGCAATTTTTGGAAGATGTACCCCAGCTGCTGATGTGAGGGCGGAGAAAGCTGAATCACGGCTGCCTCTCTTCCCTGCTCTCACAGGGGGACAGAGCTGTAATTTTGCCTAATCCTTATGCAGGCCCCACTGAAAGAGGGAGAAAATATTTTCCACCTTTGTCACCACTTCTGTATAACAGCCTGCTGAAAAAGGCACAGATATAAAACAGAGAGAAAAGACCATGATTTATTTTCTAGCATGCTCTATATATTGAATTAAGCGATGTTTCCCTGGAAAAAATAAAAAATAAAAAAAAACCAAACAAACAAAAAAAAAACAAACCCAAAACCAGAAAAAAACATCACACACATCAAATAATATAGATCATAGAGCTAGGGAAAGAATACGAATCTTTTTTTTTTCACCACAATTTTGAAGCTTATTTTCATTTCAGTTTCAAACAAAATACAAAATGTTATTCCTGAAATAGATGTCTAATAAATTTGTTGCAGATGTACATGGCATTTCAATTTTGCAAGACTGAAATGTTCCTACTTTTAATTCAAGAAAATAGCTATACATTGGAGTTAGAATTTGATTTTAAATTGAATAATCAGATGCTTTGACATTGGCAAGCTCTTTCCTTGGGAATGAAGTGTAGACCAAAGTGATTGAATTTTGAAGTATTTTGATTTTGACAGAATTGTATTTTCTGTTAGAGAGCTGCTTAGCTGAAGTTATTCTGACAGCCTGGAATGGTGTCACTTGAGTAAATAGAGTTCAGTAAATAAACTACTCACTTGAGTAAACAGACTAACTGTTGGCGTTAGTAGGTAGTTCTTCCCTCTAGAGGAGAAAATCTTCCTTTATGCTTTCAGTGTACCAACTATTTCATAACAGTGGAAGGACAAGAATGTTCAAAGTACCAAATCCAGAGAAAAATGTGTCTTGGAATGATTTGCAGATGGTTTTGTGTAGACAGTTTTGTTCTTACTCATCCAGTTTCCTGCTCTTCTGCTCTACTCCAATCCAGTCATGCTTGCCATCCTTCTATGTGTCTATCCATCCCTGCTCCCTCCTGCAACCTTCCGCCTCAGACATAATGTCGCCTACGCTCACTCCTCACAGCTCTGAATTTCTAATTAAGAAATGATTTACTGGCAAACAATGGTGTCCATAGTCTCAGTTCCCTTGACGAGTGGCACAGTAGAAAGAAGAGCAAGCAGCCCATTTAACCACCAAAGTGAAGTGTGTCCTTTTCAGAGAAAAAAGTCATTCACACTCGCTGATAAATGAACATTTCTATGTTTCTTTCAGCATTCTCAAACTGAAACTTTCAAGGAATTGTGGTCTCCTTTGATCACTTTTCCCAAAGGATAGCAAACAGTATGTTGTTGCTCACTTACGTTTCCCTGTCAGCTGGAAAGCTTGGGGTATTGGAGCATATTGATAAAATGGGACTTGCTTCTCTTTTTAAAAGCAGGGCTAAACAACTTAGTCTTCCCTATGTTCCTTCTGAGTGGAGGAGAAAGCTCTCGGTATGGGACAAACAACCATTTTGGAAAGGTCTAAATTTAAGGACAGAAACTAAAAAGCAACTGGAAACTGAGGTGTTAAACAAAAAAGTGTGAGCCTACATTTACTATCATCATTACTCACTAGCTCAAAGTTTTTATGGCCTCAGTTTATAAAGGCCACATATAGAAAATATGCAGCTTCCTCCAAGTTCTGTACCACTGTTGGGCCATTTACTCACTCGGATGACATCATTTAGGTCACAATTAGCCCCTAACAAAACGAAACTCGGCAAATTATCCTTTACATTCAGCAAAATGCAGATGGGGGAAATAATTAGTCATGTATTTCCCCTTTTGTGAACAGCTTCCTCGTACTCCAGGAAGAGATGTCACCCTGTAAATTAGTCACTTGCAATCTGTCATTTCTGATCCATGATGGTAAAATGACCGTCCAGCTAAACAATTTGCAGAACGCTTGAAAACCTTTGTGCTACTATTGACTGCACATGAGTCAGATTTGCAACTGATTGCTTAATCAATCTGCACCTTGGAACCTGTATGCCATTCCTACCCTGCTTGGATGAAGCAGCAAGGTAGCTAAGCCTGATGTGCATGGCCTTCTGCACTGAACAATTTCTTGAGGTTTCTGACCTCTAATCATCCTCTCCATTCCAGGAAAGCCAAATGACCTAGCTGCCTGTTTTGTCATCTTCTCCTGTACTTGTATTGGAATCTTTTTTCACTTAAATGCAGCTAAGTCCTTTCCTGGGTAATGTGTCTCATCAGAAAAGGGCCTAATTCACAAAAGAGAAGGCATTTCTTAAAGGATAATTGTGGAAGTTCAAATTGTGAAATCACTTGGAGGCATATTAAATAATGCTAAATTAATCTGCCTTCGTAACTAACTGTGCCTGTCCTTTGTACAACACCTAAACTTGATTCTTCTCTAGAAATAATTTAACAAAAATTAAATTCTATATATGATCTACAAATAAAAAAAAATATTATATGTCTCACACTAAGAGCACTGAGTGTGCATTGGTGACAGACTAGAGTAGGTCAGATTAAATAAATAAATTAACAGTCTTGGAATTAAGATCATCTGCAGTGAAAATTTGCATCAGGAAATCCCCTCTCGGGCAATGCTGTAAATGAAGAAATTCTGTCATTCGGAGGGGACTCCCACTGAGTCCTTCCCAAGGGGAAAGGGTGGGAGCTGACCACAGACAGCTTTAGACAATCCATCTGTTCCCCATCATAAGGTTATTTCTCCATCCTTGTCTTACATTGCAGCAATGGTGTGTGATTGAAGAATATTTACCACCAAGGTTATCACATTGTAACAAAGCATATGGGCACTTTAAGACCCTGAGAGAACAGCTGTGCCTGCTCTGTTGGAGGAAAGCATGCAGGTGTAGAGTATTAGTTGATGTTTTAAATAGATTCAGCTCAGTAGGAGTAGAGATGGACCCTGCTGGAAGAAACTGAAAAAGTGTAGGAAACAGGATTGTTTTTCTGGAAGCTTGTACCTTCTAGCCTGCAGTCTGTTAATTTTGATTATGAGAGATGTGTAAGTTACTTTAAAGTGAACTTATGGAATGTCAGTTAAAAAATAAGCTTTGTTCTGCTAGTCCTGTAGCTCTGTTCTCCATCCCATGTGCCCCTTGATGATTAGGGGACTGGAACACCTCTCTTATGAAGAAAGACTGAGGGACTTGGGTCTTTTCAGTCTGGAAAAAAGAAGACTGAGGCGGGATCTTATCAATGCTTATAAATACTTAAAGGGTGGGTGTCAGGCGGATGGGACCAGGCTCTTTTCAGTGGTGCCCAGTGACAGGACAAGAGGTAATGGGCACAAACTTGAACACAGGAAGTTCCATCTCAACATGAGGAACAACAACTTTACTTTGAGGGTGGCAGAGCACTGGAACAGGCTGCCCAGAGAGGTGGTGGAGTCTCCATCTCTGGAGACGTTCAAAACCCACCTGGACGTGTTCCTGTGCAACCTGCTCTAGATGACCCTGCTCTGGCAGGGGGGTTGGACTAGATGATCTCCAGAGGTCCCTTCCACCCCNTCATTTTGTGATTTTTTAATTTCTTCGTAAACGGGAAAAAAAAAAAAAAAATAAAATGAACGCCTGATAGTGAAAGAGAAAGAAGGGGGAGGCTCTCTGCACCCCCGAGCTGAGGAGCAGGTGGGTGCTTAAGGGCTTGGATGCCTATTTCTCCTCCGGGGCCGCCGCCTGCGCTCCCCTCCCGTCCCCTCCCCGCCGCCGCCGCAGCCCCGACCGTGGTTTTGTCCTGCCACCTCGTGGTGTCTGGTGGATCGGGCAGGTGCTGCCGGGACGGCTTTGTGCAGGAGGGAGTGAATGGGGTGGATCCCCCCGGTGTGAAAAAGGGGGTCTCCGTCAGGGTTTGGGTCAAGCTATTTTTCTTCTTAACGAGTCTTCAGCTTCAGTGCGGCCACTGGGATTGCAGCGTTGCCAAGTCAGGATAAATCTCTAGTCCAGTCTGCTGGAGTACGCCTATTTCTCCACAGGAAAGCAGAAATTGAAGTAGTTAACTGATAGTTTGATAAGAAAGGAAAGGGCAAAGCAATACAGAAATAACTGAAACTGTCTATAAATCAAACGGGCTTTGGGCAGGGCAGGAAGGGAGGGATGCTGCAGTGTTCAGCAGTGCCTGTGCTGCACGGCTGGCAGAGGCGGATGGCAGACCTAGGAAACAACAAGGAGGAAGGCAGAGGTTATAATTTTCAGCAGTCCTTTGGTTTACGTCAGACAAGTTCGCTGGCTGATGTTTGCTGCCACTTTACAACCTACAATACAGAAACTCCTACCATCTGGGTTCATGAGACTAAATTAAGAAATGGGATAAATGAGGTAAACAAGATTCAACAAAAAAATCTATTAACAGGAGAAGAAATTACTTCTTTGGCAGAGTTGTAGTGTCTTTCTTCTTCTGTGTTTCTTGGATTGAGCCTAACCAGAAAGAGGCTAGGAATCCCTGTTAGAAATCTCTTGGCAGGTTCTAAGTACCTTCTTAATCCTTACCACATTAATAAGACAGTGGACACAAAAATTTTGGAAACATATCACAACAGATAAATGCATCAATGCGTGTTATAAGAGGAGTTAATTCTGCAAAACTATAAGCTACAATATGGCTTGGTTATTATATTCAGGTCACACCTGTTTAACTCCAATTGCTTTACAGTATTTTCATAGAATCATAGAATGTGTTGGGTTGGAAGGGACCTTTAAAGGGCATCTAGTCCAATCCCCCTGCAGTTAGCAGGGACATCTTCAACTAGATGAGGTTGCTCAGAGCCTCATCAAGCCTGGCCTTGAATGTCTCCAGGGATGGGGCCTCCACCACCTCTCTGGGCAACCTGTGCCAGTGTCTCACCACCCTCATTGTAAAGAACTTCTTCCTAACATCTAATCTAAACCTACCCTGCTCCAGTTTAAAACCACTGCCCCTCGTCCTATCACTACATGCCCTTGCAAATGGCCCCTCCCCAGCTTTCCTGTAGGCCCCCTTCAGGGACTGGAAAGCCACTATAAGGTCTGCCCCGAGCCTTCTCTTCTCCAGGCTGAACAACCCCAACTCTCTCAGCCTGTCTTCATAGGAGAGGGGCTCCAGCCCTCGGCTCATCTTCCTGGGCCTCCTCTGGACCCACTCCAACAGGTCCATGTCCTTGTGCTGAGGGCTTCAGAGCTGGACACAGCACTCCAGGTGGGGTCTCACGAGAGCAGAGTAGAGGGGGAGAATCACCTCTCTGGATCTGCTAGTCACATTTTGAAGTTATGGTTGTTGTTTATATATAACCCCTGTATAAACTGGGGAAAGTTTCACATAGGACAGAAATAGATGCATAAAGTCACTTGACATAGGTGCTTAGAACTCGTAGTTCAGATTACAGAAGGTAGAGAAGAATCCTCTTTGTTTCCTCCTTCATTTTCTGAATGTGGTATGTGGAAAGGGAAAATCATGATCTTGACTTTGCCACCCCTAAAAAATGGGAAAAGAGGTGAGGATAAGGGAGTGTGCTGAGAGGATCCATGACAAATGTAACGAGGGAACAGTGGGAGAGGAGAGCTGCTATCGCTCAGCCTGATCTTCCCTCCTCACTGGGCAGAGCTCTCCATTGCCTGGAATCTGCTGTTTGGGAATTACCTGAGCTGCGAATGTTGCAATAACTTCCATAATTTTTTTGAAAAGTGTGATGAACTATTGATATTTCATTGGAAAAATTGTTCCAGCAAAACAGTCTTCCTGCCTTTTACTACCAGTTGGCAGGCTGTGGTACAGTTCTGTCTGTTTTGCCTGCCAGGGGTAATCCAGAAGACATTGGATGAGACTTTCAAGAGGCGTAAGGCAATTAGAAGCAAAATTTCATACTTCATTCATAATGATGGCTAACAGTAGTTGCCATAGCACATGCTTTTATTGTCAGAGGTAATCACTGATATGACATCGAGGGAACTCCCTTTCAATTTACACTTAGAAAACCTAGGACAATTTCAGTGAAGTTTGGGTGCACCCTGGGAAGACATGAAGACACAAAGCTGTGTGTATCAATCAAACAAACAAAACCAACACTGAAGTCCTTAGCACTTTTCCAGGTTTAAGCATTGTCCTTATTAATGTCTTAAATAATGGAGATACTAAAGATAATATGACTATGTAAGGAATGGAATTTTCTTGCAAAGTTATCTTCTCTGGTGCTCAGCTTACTCTCTTCTGAGAACTGCTTGAGTCTCTGTCTCTTCTCTTTCTCCTCATGGGGCACAAACATTTTGATCATGCTTGTCCTTCTTACTGATCTTTACTATAAGCTTGCTTTCTTTCCTTTTCTATGTTCCTGCTTTACCCTTCCTGAGAAACTTGTTATCCATACAAAGACAAACAAGGCAGTGCTCTAAATGTCATCAGTACAAAAAAAATTAGTCCTGTAAGAGGCAGAAAATGCTTGGGGAACATGAAAAAAAGAGAGATCTAGCTTACCAAAACTCAGTGTAAAAGTTAGAAAACATAAGAACACTCAGGTGTATCATTTGGAAATTAATGTGTAAAACAGGACAGGAGATACAGGAATGACAGGAATGTCAGAGAAGTGACCAAGAGCATTTGTGGAAGGCAAATTGTAGTACCCCATGGAGATGTGAGGAAGTCTGTTGACAATTAAAGTTAATGTGAAAGCTGCCTATAGCTGATAAAAATCAAATGCGTGCCATTCCTTCTAGCTGTTGCTAATACTTATTCTGAACTTACATTGCTAACTCCAAAAAGCAAGATTTGACATAATGATGACTGTTCTGCAACTGCAACTCTGACCTTTGTGATATGATTTATTGCAATATTTTGGAAACAAAATATATTCTGTCTCCTAACATTCATTTTTGTGTGAGCATAAACTTTTCAGAGACAAGGGAAGTTCTAGCTTGGCTTCCAATACTCTGGCAATGATTCTTATCCAACCCCAGAGAAAAGACAATGAGTATAATGACTACTTGAACAACACACCTGATGTTAGCCTCCAGCATCTTGTGTCCTGTCTCTTTTTTTTTCATAAGCGGTAGCAAGATGTTGTGATAAAACAGGCGCGAGATTTGAGATACTGTACCATATTGTTTGTGTACGTTATTTTCATTGCAAAAATATCCATCTCCCAGACTTAGGTGAATGTATAGAAAACATCTATTGCCATAGTATATGCTTTGATTTCATGTGAATGTAACAGTCACAAACAGCTGATGATGATGTTTGCGTCTACTCTACTTCAAAGGGTTTTAAGAAGAGATGTTAAATAAATGTATGGTCTTTTTCCATGAAACACAGAGTATATTTCTCTAGTACTAAGAGTCATCCTAACAGCTTTGCCTTTGAGTTCAATAGCTTTTCCACTGATCCAGTAATATGAAATAGTATTTAATTTTGGTAATATAATTCATAAATACATACATAATCTGCAATAATATGCATTGTAAATATACAAAAAATTTATCAAATTTCTATCAAGACGCACGTTTGGACCTGTAAAATAAGAGTGTGGTGAGTTGACCCTGGCTGGACACCAAAGCTGCTCTATCACTCCCCTCCTCAGGCGGACAGGGGAGAAAAAATATGACAAAAGTCTCATGAGTTGAGATAAGGACAGAGGGAGACCACTCAGCAATTACTATCATGGACAAAACAGGCTCGACTTGGGTAAATTAATTTAATTTATTACCAATCCAATCAGAGTATGGTAATGAGAAATAAAACTAAATCTTAAACCTTCCCTCCACCCCTCCCTTCTTGCCGCGTTCAACTTCACTCCTGATTTTCTCGCTGAGCGGCGCAGGGGGACGGGGAATGGGGGTCGTGGTCAGTTCATCACACGTTGTCTCTGTCGCTCCTGCCTCCTCAGGGGGAGGACTCCTCACAGTCTTCTCCTGCTCCAACGTGGGGTCCCTCCCACAGGAGACAGTCCTCCATGAACTTGTCCAACCTGAGTCCTTTCCACGGGTTGCAGTTCTTCACAAACAGCTCCAGCATGGGCCCCTTCCACAGGGCACAGTCCTTCAGGAACAGACTGCTCCAGCGTGAGTCTTTTTCCATGGGGTCACAAGTCCTGCTAGGAAACCTGCTCCAGCATCGTCTCCTCTCTCCATGGGGCCACAGGTCCTGCCAGGAGCTTGCTCCAGCACAGGCTTCCCATGGGGCCACAGTCTCCTTGGGGCATCCACCTGCTCTGAGGCTCCTCCACAGGCTGCAGGTGGATGTCTGCTCCGCTGTTAACCTCCATGGGCTGTGGGGGGACAGCCTGTCTCACCATGGTCTTCACCACGGTCTGCCAGGGAATCTCAGCTCCAGTGCCTGGGGTACCTCTTCCCCCTCCTTCTTCAATGACCTTGGTGAATGCAGAGTTGTCTCTCTCTCATATTCTCACTCCTCTCTCCAGCTGCAGTTGCCCAGGTTTCCGGCCCAGCCCCTTCCCCCCCGCCAACTCCTTAACTATGTTCTCCCAGAGGTGCTACCACCATCACTGATGGGCTCAGCCTTGGCCAGCAGTGGGTCCATCTTGGAGCCAGCTGTCATTGTCTCTATGGGACATGGCGGGAGCTTCTAGCAGCTTCTGACAGAAGCTACCTCTGTTGCTCCCCCACTACAAAAACCTTGCCATGCAGACTGCATACAAAGGAGAACATACAAAGATATCTACAGCAGAGATATCTAAAAGAATTGTTTTGGTTAAACTACTATTAAATCATGGAGGAATTAGCCCTGATAAAGCATTTTAATCATGATTCCATGGACTTAACATTTGTCTACACTTCAAGATCACATTTGATTTTGGTGACCTTCTGGGTTAGAAAAAGAAATGAGAGAGGTTGTTGGAACGATATTCAGACTGTTCTGCCAACTCTTGATTCCCAGAGCAACCCATGCTCAGGTAAAGAGGGCCATTACGTCAATAATTAGCTTGAATTTTCCAGGAAGAAAAAGTAATGTACATGTTGTCAGCTCTAAATATGCAATGGGAACAAAATTCTGCAGTTATGCCAAGACTAACAAGTGATAGAAGTGGAGATCTATTTTTAAGACAAATAGGATTGTTTAGTACCCTTATTCAACATATGATCCCACTTGTCTTTTGACAAGTTTGTTTTTTTTTTTCGTTGAACTCACACTTGGTATTAATTTTCTCCCATATTAACTCATAACCTTTATTTCTGTCTTTTTATTTTCAGCCCTTTTTCCAATGTATGACACATGCTCTTTTAATACATATTCTACTCTTGCTTTCTCCTTCTTAAACTGGATTCAGCTTTATTGTATTTTATACAGATAGATTATAGATACAATAATATGAGGAAGAAATATTTTGACAGAAGAAAGTGAGGTTTAATATTCCCCTCTCTGTTTCAACAAGGTAGCAGCTCTTAAAATGAAAACTACAACTGAATTCCTTTTGTTACTCCCAGTTGCTTTATTTCAGGCCCACACTGAATTTACTACAGCAAAACCTAAGATTGCTGAAGATGGTGTTCATCAGAAAAGTTGAAAATGAAGGCTCCTGACACCGCAGAGCAATTCTTTTTTGTATCCCTAGTCACCTTTGCAAACCTTAACTCAATTCCTCAGTCAACCATCCTATGTAATGAGACCTGGGCTGGATCTTTCCATATTGATTTGTGTGAACTCTCGTCCTCTTGGGACTTATTTATTCTCTTTCCCCTGACTTTGCTCTCTATTTCTATTGTTTCCCTGATCTTTATGTGTCTGTGTTTTTTGTACTGCTCTATTTTTCCCTGCTGCTCATTGTGATAAGAACTGAGGCAGTATTTTTTTTTTTTTTCTAGCTGTCTATGTGAAAAGACCTCTCTTCTATTCAAATGTGATCTTCATGCATAAATAACTTTACATTGGGGTAAATTTAAAAGGAAAAAGTAGCTGACATTTATATATAATGAGGGAGCCAAAGAACATTTCATTTCTTTTTATGCTATGTCAGAGAATTCTAGAACAAATGTTGAAATATATGTGTGTTTGCTCAGCCTGTCCCTAACAGTGTGAGATTACTCAGTTCCTACATGCCTACTTCACGTGAAAACTGGTGCAGTATTTCCAGTTCTTCCCCCACCCCGCCCCGTATGGCATCGTTAAATGCAGTTTTTTTTCCAAAATGTATCTGATATCTTACATTTATGAGAGTCCATTTAAAACAAAATCGACTTTTTCATAAAATGATTTATTATTTTGGAAGTTAGAACTCACAATAAGAATTTTTTTTTGACATTACAGTATCATTACAACATTTGTGAAGGTTTTCAAAGCTGTCAACCTCCCTAAGAACCAGGATCATCAAGTTGATCTAGTTTCAATTCAACCTCATCTTCTGCTTATTTGTTCCCTTGAACATATCTGCCCTGTGATGCGTATTAAAGTTCTAGATGCTTTGTATCTGTACGTATTATCTCAAAGCTGTGCATTCCAGGAATAGGTTTTTGCCACTGAATTTTCTTGGCAGTTACTATTTGTTGCTACTACGGTGGTTCAGAAGTTCTGGTAGTGGATTAAAAACTCATTGTGGTAGGACCACTTCAAATACACCATAAAACCATATTTTTTTCTTCTAAAACTTTTGTAGTACCTTAATTACCCTGACTAAGTTACAGCACTACACTACATACTCTCATTTCACATCCTGTCTAGTAAACTGGGGGGGTCTCAAAAAGCTTGGGCCACCTTCTGACTGACAGCAGCACAGGGACCATATTACTTCTTTTGCGTTGGGCACTAATTTACTGGTATATCTATGGTCCAGCAAGAAATGAGAGCAGAGCAATGCCTAAAACTGTGAAGCAAGGGGAGCAGGAGAACGAGTTATTAAGGAGCAGGCAAGAGGAATTACATTTTCTGAGGTTTAAAGAACAGACCTGTGAACAGATCTAGGAGTTAATCATGGATTAACACTGCTGGGATTGAGGGAGTCAGCTAGGGCTCAGTGAAGCTTGCGCTGGGTAGTGTTTAAAGGCATTATCTCACAAAAGATGGGCATTGCCATGGAAAATGTAAGCAAGGTCTGCAATTATTTGCATTAAAGCAGCATGACTAATCTGCAGGTTTTGCTGATCTGGGGTAGGACTGAGGTTCCCAGCCTGATGCTAAAAAGGGTTTGTGTGAATTTCCTGCTCGTGGATTGTTTCTGACTGCCTCTAAGGCTTGTGTTGTGTGACTCCCCTCCTTCTTATAGAGTTAAGCAAGGGGACTGGATGTACACACCAGAGAGGATTTTTGTGTATTATAACGGATTATATAAGTGTGAAGGAAGCTAGGACTCCAGTGAGTTCACTTGCATACAAGACTGTATTTCACCCTTTCCAAAGGATGTAGAGCTGTCAATCTACAATAAAGTTTTTTAGTGGATTCTTACGAAACATGATTTTTACTGATTACTAATCCATGTTTTATTTACGAATCTGCCTACTGGGTAAATTTTTTTCCACTGGATATATTTTCTAAATACTTATTAGTCTAAACAAGCAGCAATGCAGTGGCTTAGCTGAATGTAATTGTGTACGAGTGTTTCAGTTTTGGGTTTTGGGTTAACCCTGGACAGAGGTGAAAGCATAAGCACTGTACTTTTCAGATGCTCTGCTTTGGAGTGAGCCCCTGTTGTCCACCTTCCCACACTGTACCCTCAGGCTCTACCTAATGCTGCTGGCAACAATCCTCAATAGATGTTAGAATTCTGTGAGAGACTTAAAAAATGATAATGCAATCATTTACAGAAAGTATATCTTTTTCTACTGATATTTCAAGGATATAATACGGCACAGCACAAAGATATTTTATTTTTTTTTGCTATCAGTCTTGAATTTCTACATGTGTGTGATACTATTTAAGTTAATGTAGAGATATTATAAAAAGATGGGAAGTATCCAGCCAAGGAAGGCGGGGTTTTTGCACCACAAATAAGCAAATGCTTTATCTGAGCAGTCAGTGCTCTGATGGATTTCAGACTCTCCCATCTTCTGCATTTTTCATACATGTATAGAACAGTGGCTTCCAGGGTGCCTGGCTGACGCAAGAATTTTTATCAGCTCTGAGGAGCTGATGCTACATTTAAAGTAACTATAGAAGACAGTAGAGATAAAGGGTAGGAAATTCTTCTGTCTCGGCATAGGCACCTATAAGCTAGTTATCTAACGTGGGGCTAGCTGGGCTATGTTCCCTTCAGAGACACTTCCTGAGAATGATTCATCTCAATGTAAGATAGATAAATTAAACAGTTCCAAAGTTAGACGAGTCCCACGCTGAATAAATATATTTGTTGTTTGTTATTCAGGTCCCAAGATTTACTGTACAGGGGATGGCTAAAATAACTTTCTTCCCTTTCCTCTCCACCCCCTCTGTTCCCAGTATGTATTTGCTGAGAAAAGGCACAAAGACTCCTTTTTAATGTCAGTCTTGTTCCGCTTTTGCCCTTGACACTTGTCAGTGTCTGAATGGCCGTAGACCATTTTGAATACTGCTTGTTATGATGTTTGGTGTTTTGTGGTCTGCACAGCAAACTTTGTCCTATATAGAGTTTTAAGAGCTGCTTCTCTGGAAGTCCTTGTTTCTTTCTGCTACGCCTTGATGTAACACCTTTGAGGTATTTATATTCTGATCTTACAATATCTTAAATGTTAGATACGAATGCATTTCTTAAAATAAAAATGCATGCAATGACTAACAGGGCATATTTCAAGATATACGTTCTACCTTCTACAGCAGGGCTGGCAACCCTCAAGAGTCATTTGCCATAGAGTTCGGGAAAGAAAAGCTGAAAGTTAAGTGTTCCAGTAGCAAATGGATCATAGTTTGGAGATGTCACCTTTCAGAGAAGGGAGAAGCAGCTGATGAGGTAGTTGTCTCCTGGAAAGCAGGGTCTCCTAGTTGCCAGTGGGAGCCAGGACACCACTGATATATCTGTGTCAGAACAAGGTGCTGGTCATCTCTGGAAGAGTCTTCCAGTGCTGTCTAGAGCCGTAGCTCCCACATAAAGCTAAATATGGAAGAGGCAGCATTGCTTCCAATCCCCAGGCATGTGGCAGACCAGGGGAAATCCTTTGTGTGCTGCCCCTGTCACCTCTGCTAGAGGCTCACGCATGTGGTGGTGCCTATTTTGTGGAGATTTTGTACTTAAAATACATTTGGCCAAAGTTTTCCAAGCTGTATAATTGGTTTGCTGTTGTAATTTGCAAATTAGTAAGCAAAGTCTAGACTCAGTAGTAGTTATTTTGTTCATAATGTATGAATTTTACAGTACTGTCCTGTTATCTAACAACTGAGGTACAAAAGAATAGGGATAGAAATCAAAAGGAATATAACAGAACAGAAGATTTCCTTCAGATATCACACTGTAAACAAGTTTATTGCACTGTCCTTATCACCACAGGTAGATGATCTCCCGCAGTGTAAGCTGAAGTTTATGACCTTTATAATAAATTACGGAAAACAAGAGGGGGGATAGTAAAATAAAGCACATGAATTCTTCAACATTGTCCCAGAAGGAATTTCTCTGAATGTGTTTCATCCTTTACTTCCTTTCCTCCCTGTCTGCTTCAGTTCCCCAGTGCAGGAATCCTTTCTCATTACAGCGGCTGCTCTGATTAAAAACTCATTGGATGAGGAGGATATCTCACTTCTCAACAAAGGGGAACACACGCAGAGCTGTGCCGCCTCTGATCAGCGTTGCGGTAGCCTCCAGCTGTCGATCATTCTCATTTGTTTAGTCATTGAGCTCAGCAGGATTACTGGGGTGCTTAAAGTTAAACAAAAATGCAAATGTTTGCAAGGTCAAGGCCCAAGAGGCTTTTAAAAAGCACAGACTGTTACTTGCTTCTGTCAGGACGGAATAATTTGGGGCACTTATTACTCAACATGAGAAACACAATTGTCATTGTCCCCAGCAGTATAACTAGTAATAATAATCAGAACAATCTGTTAGTTCAAGGAAACTAGCAGAACTGTAGCCTCAAAGGCCCAAACTTTGTCCTTCGATTTGTAGTTCAGTACTTTATCAAGATGTTAGAGTCACATTTATTTACACTGTTTTGTCTAGAAGGTCATTAAACCGATTCCAGGCTCCAGAGCAGTGTGAACTGTTGATCTTCAGCCACTTTCTAGTGTTTCAAGTCTTGGAGAGATCTATGTCTCTGTAAATGGAGATTTTTAAGTCCCTGGGTTTTTTTTAGTCCTCGTTGGACTTTTTCTATTTCTTTTTGTGATGAAGGAACTGTTATTTGTACTGCTTAATGTTGATCTCAAACTACCTTATTTCAAATTACACAGTTGAATTAATTTGTGGAGAATAATTTTCTTACAGATTTTGTAACTAGATGCTAATAAATTCATTCTGTGCTCTGTATATCAACCTTTCTCTTTCCTAAACTTAATTGGGAATGCTAGGCTACACTAGAAAAATAACTAAAAGAGAGCTGTTGATATAGAAGTGTTTATCTGCATACAAAGTTTATGACTTCTGTGAATATTTCCACAACATACCTCAGAATAATGTATTGATGCAATATTTGGTGAGGAGAAGACAAAGAGTAAAGTGGAATTACGAAAAATAATCTTTGCTCAGAGTTACAGCAGAATTAGCAGGTAACTAAAAAAAATCTAGAAGGATTTTAAGATCTTTACAATATGTTATATGTTACTATCACAAAAGCAAGATGTCAGAGTAAAGAAAAATATGAAAAATCCTGAAAAAAAAAAAAAATTCTTCACTACAGCTATAAATGGAAACGTTAACCAGTTGCCTAGGTCAGTTAAGACTCCTACTCCTTTTACCCAGTTAGTTCAGTAGATGTAGGAATTCTAAAAGTTTGTGGGTTTGGATGCTTCCCACGCTTATTCTGATTTAAGGATATTCCTGGGGTATCTGAACTGGGCCCACTGAACTCCATCAGCCATGGGTAGTGGTTGATAAGGTCAGCCAGAAACTCCCGAATCCATTGAAAGGTGCCGCATGTGTCAGAGCAGCCTTTCTAGTGACAGCTTGTAATATTTTTCCTTTCAAATCTCACAGAGTAGAAGTAGCTGCTCATTGCCCACTGCAGAGGCTTTTCATAATCTTTGCAAAAGTCTCGATCTGTCCAATGTTATAGATAAGCCTCTGCATTAAATCAAAGTAGTGGTTGCTCCATTCCTGTGAGGTTTATAGAAGTTACTGTTTCCCAGTTGGGACAGAGTCTTGTCTGATTTTTCTGCGTGTCTGACGAAGTAAAGGTGGGCTCTTCAGGAAACAGCACAGGGGCATTTGGAACGTGCACACTTACTAACTGACGACTGAGTGCACATCTTTGCTCAGCAACAGCGTTCCCTTTGCCTGCAAACTCTATAACAGAATAGAATCCTGTTTCCAGCATTAAAGTATCATAAGATAGTGGCACAATAGCTCTGTAAAATGTTTGGTTTTGTTGTGGTTTTTTTTTTTTAACCTGCGATGTTTATTTTTAAAAGTCAATAAAACTCAAAAAAATAGAAAATATGTATACTGATTCTATTTTTCCCTTCTACTTTTTTCCTGCTTTTAGTTTATATACTTTATATAGTATATAGGATGTAGGAACTCCACTCGGATCAGTGCTAGCATGCACTGTAGACATAAGGATGATACCTACCCAAGGTTTATACATCCTAAATGTAGAATAATAGGCTAGTAATACAAAGAAATAGTGCAGGTGACCACATGAAATAATGGGATCTCATTTGTCTCCCTCACCACAAGGGGAATGGAAGCTTCTCTTCAGAGAGAGGAGCTGGTTGCTGTGTCATGGTGCTCTCCCTTCCAGCAGCTCCTGGCATGGTCAGGGCAGGAAAACATTGATGTTTCCCAGAGTAGGCAGTTGACCTGGCAGGGTGCAGAGGATCTCCAGGTTGCCCTGAACTCTGTTAAATTCAGGATTACTGCAGAGCTGGCCTTGGATTTGTATAGTTTTAACTCCCTTCTAGCATTAATGTAAGGAAACAACATGTTCTTGGAAGTGATTAAAATTCAGGTCGTATTTCTGACACTGTTGGTTCTAGTTCCTAGCTAAATTACGGCACATGAAAATAGAGCCTGGCCTACCTGCATTCACCTGTGGGTACAAGAGGATGAAGTAGCCTTCATTTCTATCTTAATATATCGCATAGTGTTCCTGGCAATGGTAGATGTGTGCTGCTTTCCAACCCAGAGGGGTCCATATTTCAGCGTGAGTGCAGTGATCCATATACTGTTATTATCACACCATACAACGCAATCTCTAAAGCACCGTGGGGGCCATCTCTCTTGGATGAAAGGCATTATAAAAATGAAAGGTATGTTCATAACGGTTTGCAGTAGAATACTGCATTAGCATCATGGGGCTACAGTGATGGATTAAGGGAAACCGTTGCCCTCAAGAAGAAAAGGCTTGAGTGAGTTATATACTTCCTTCTCAATGCATTCAGAGTGTGCATATATTAAGAGTAGTTTTGGCAGATTCTGGCAGAGGGCGGAAAAAGTCACAGGGAGGTGACCAGCTTTTGATAATAGCGTATTAATGTTATTTGTCATACTCATAACTCTCTCTGAAGTACACACAGAGATGGCGATTCGCTGATGGGCAGAGGGGAAAACAGAGCAGCAATGTAAGAAAAGAAATGCAATTTTAAATGTACTTGATTGAAAGAAAACCTGAAGGGATTTATGCTCCTGAATTATTCATGTGCTTTTAAGACATCTCCGTTAAGTGACTTAACGGGAGGTCACAGTTTGAGCAGGGGAACAGAACTAAGAATACAATGCTATCTTTAACCTCACAGTCTATAACTTTATTCCCAGCTGACAGCAGTGAATGTTTTTATGGAATAAAACTTCCTGTGGGACTACACTAGCTGCAGTAAAACTTTCATGGGGAGAGTTTCCCTAAGAGAGAAAAACACGGGGAGGTCTGTTGATAGGCAGATCGCGGACTAGGGAGGTGGGAGAGCTTCGTTTGTTAGTTGTGCTCCAATTCAGAAAGAGTCAGAACATCCCAGATGAGTTTCAGAAAAAGTTTTCTCTCTTTATCTCATTAAAAGAAGTCAGAAGTCTTGGGTTTGCTCCAGCCGGGAGCAGAGGATGTTTTTGTGACCTCAGCAAGCAGGAAAACAAGTTTCCTGTTCTACTTTATTCTTCCCAGGGCTGATCATCCTGGAGTGGGGACACAGTCATATTTTGGCATTGTATACATAAAAAAGTATCTAACTGGTTCATAACAGGGATTGAGTTTTAATATTAAACTTTTTCTATTCTAACTTGCTGGTCAGAAATGACTTTTTTTTCTTTTC
>VYZM01018709.1:61341-75844 GCA_013398915.1 Dromas ardeola | reverse complement strand
TAATTTTCCCCCTGGAATTAGAACAACTGAAATATGGCTTTGCTGAGCACAGGAAAGTGCTTCAGGAGGCATTGAGAAAGCAGCTGGATTGCACTGGAGTCAATCTGCATCACAGATTCTCTCATATCAGAAGGAAGTGTCCTTCAGAAAACTCCATGAACTTCCCTGGCACAGCTGTCTGATGAGGTTAAGTGGAAGAAATTCAGGCTGTGACCTTTCCCTGTTCCTTCCTTTCCACATGGAGGAAGGAATATGTCCTTCCTCTGCTGTCATCTCCAATGGCACTGCTAGGCAACAAAATATGAGTGAGAAATATCTTGAATCATCTAACATTCCCGTACAAGTATGTAGATCAGAGCAGAAGCTGGTCTGCCCCAAGGGAAAAAAAGGCCCAGTGAATTAAGTATTGCGCAGTGTAATTTGTTCCCCTGCTGCATGTCTTTGCAGGTTTAGGTTCAATAATTATCTGCCCATTGTTTTTCTTTCACTGTTAAGATATTCTAGAACTTTTATTTTTTAATCTCAACCCTCAGGCTATCCATCATCCCCCAGATCCACATGGTACATCCGTTGTTTCATTTTCATTTGTTCCTTCTCTTCCTCTACCTTTGACTCTTATTGATTTTTGTAACATTCAGTTAATATTTCAGTATATTATTAGTTTGTGTGACATTTTACAATCTATGCAGTTAAATCACAACAGGCCTCTTGAAATTACTGGTCATGTAAGTCAAATAATTAAGCTAACTTTCAAGGGAGAAACTGCCAGAAAACCAACACAGACACTTTTGACCCTGTGGAGGTAACCGCTTTTGTGTCTCCAAAATACCTCAAGGTACAGGGGTTTTTTGGTTTTAATTTTCTTTAAATTACTGAGGTCCATAGGTATTCTCAAAAATGCCTACTACATGTTATATGCATATTTCACTGTCTACAGGATTGAAAATTAATCCTTAATGTATATATGTCCTGGTAAGGGAGCCAAACACTGTGGTAGTTCACTGATGTAGGGTTTCCTCCTGCTGGATCAAAGCATTTCCCTCTGGGCTTTCACCAGCTGCTCCTCTGCTGGCAAAGAGGCATTTGATCACTTGTACCTCCTTGGGGAGGAAGGGACAAGTGGCAGCTAGGGAAGACTTTAATTACAAGTTTGGTACAGTAGAGATAATCCTATGGGACAGCTAAGGTCTTCTGTTTTGGGGTTTTGTGTTGTGAGTTAGCGGTTATTAATTAATTTTTTTAGACCTGTGGTATGGGAACATGCCATCTACAACACACTCATTCAGTCTTCCACAGATATGGGGCATAAACATGATATACACCTGTTCTTTCAGCTGAGAAAGCATTTGTTTTAAGGTCAACCCTCCTATGCATTATATCGAATATTATCTTTCTCACTTATGGAGAATTGAACTCTTATATCTTATAACGAAGTTCTTGCACAAGCCATACATAAAAGTTACTATATTATACAGCAGCTCTGTACACACATAAAATTAGTTATATAGGCTGAAGGAGAGGGATTTCCAGTGCTAACATTCTGCTCAGAAAAGTTGGTGTTTTCTCCTTTTTGCCAATAGATGGCAATATGTTACAGACATGTGGAATTACAAAACCCAACGTTAAAACTGCTTTTTTTCCAAGAGGTTTTTTGAAACATTAATCGATCTGCATAGATACGAAATGCAGGAAAACCATGCCAAAAGTTATTTAAAAGCACATTTATTTTTTGCTTCTTTTTTGTGTATGCCTCTAATTCAATGGGAATGTATTGCAGGGAAAGCTGAACAAAAGAACTCTCTCCAGGATACAACATTATGTATAAATTTTAAGCAAAGCAGAAGAATTAATACATAATTCTTTCTTATGTGAGATTCAAGTACCTGCCTATAATATAATCACTGAAAATATTATTGAACTTGTAAGGGCATTACAGTAAAGTCAGTATTTAAAAATGAGAGGGAAGAGTGATGTGTGAAAAGGAGTAAAATTATGTCTGGGGGAGAGAAGGAGATGAATAGAGACAGAGGTTTGTTTTAGTTCTTAGCAGGATCTTCTCTGATAAAATGAGCCTTTGTCCAAGTTTTTACAATGCTAGGACGGGTACTAAATTACCAATTGCTGAATGCTTGAATGTGCTAAATATTATGAAGAGAGGGGTAATAGGAACTATTTCTGTTTCCCTTTTTTTAGGTGTGACCTTTGCCGGTCCTTTAGTTTTGCCCCACCATCATTACTTGATTGCATTTTACTTATGGGCTTCAGGGGAAAAAAGGGCACTATGACTTTTTTATGGCATCGGAAATCTGCTAGAGGATTCGTAGCTGCTTTTCTGCACCCTTTGAGGAACTGCAGCAGCACAAGCTTATTAGAGTAGACACTGAGCTGCACTAGGGAACCGAGACTTTCGTGTATTAAAATGCTGTTTTCTGTCATACTTTGTGTTGTTAGAAGAGATATAAGTAGCAGCTTTGTAAATTAAAGGACAAAAATATTCAAAGAGCAAAGCAAACATGTCCAGTAGAATATGTATGTTGACTGAAAACTCTCTGCATTATGCCAGCATTCATTTTTATTGTAAGTGGAAAAAAAAAAACCACAATGAGGTGGAATGAAGACCATCATATTTAGCTAAATAATCAGGAGAAATCTTGTTTTTTGGAGAAAACAATTCATGTGATGAAAGTAATGTGGACTTCCCCTTACGTTAGATTAACCCCTACTCTCATGATCATTTTTATTTTTTTCAGTAAGATTGCTTGTTTTAGTTGCAGCTGTTTGGATTTCACAGGATCTATATTTGCCGCTGTTTGAGACGTTTTCGTAGTTGGAAGGGTTTAAAAGAAGTCACTATTTCAATGTTTATTTGGAAGTATGTATTTGGATCATGAAAGCATAAATTAAACTTAAGAAGCCCACAGTCAGTTAAAAAAATCAATTTTCAAGACCCATTAATTGTTTCTTCTGTATCAAATTTTCCCTTTGCAAGCTGTCACCAGGACCAGAGATTACAGAATTGGAATTCAGCTGACAGGTTTGCTAATGGTGCATAACATGAAATAAAGGAAAGGCTTTCTGTAGTAGTAATACACTGACCTTACAGAGCAGTCAGCTAGAGGTATTCCGGAAATTTTTGACAGGTCTGGGGTTTTGGAGCAGAGTCATTAAAAAATTAGTCTTATTATTCAAAGCTGGTTTAAAATTATCACAACCATTTGGACTTGGAAAACTGAAATGGAATCTAGAGTTTGGTGATACTTCAGAAATTTGGTATCATAATTGCTGATGTTTTAAAAAAATAGTAATTTCAGAAAATACCAAATATGAAAGATAATTAGGAAGAACACATTTGTTGAACTCCAAAGATGTCCAAATTTTTCAGTTTTCACGTTTAGTTAAAAATGTATCATAATTTGAAAGATTCTGCAATATATAGTATTGTAATCTTTAAATCACAGGGGGGAACCAAGAAAAATTACTTTGAGTTCACTAATTGAAAACTGAAACACATTTTTTATTTATTTTTGAGGAAACATAGCTAGTAATTCAACTGTAAATACATCCACCAAGAATCTGGCCCTCATCTTACAATAGCACAAAAAAGAAATCCTTTTGAGCTAGTTGCCTTCTATTCAATTTAGAGATCTGACGTATGATTCCTAGTTCCCCCTAAATCCACTCATCTACAGTTTTGGTCCCTCAAACAACAGAGCTTTGAACATCAGCCTAACCTCGAGGTAGAGAGAGAATTGCTTCTAACATGGAGAGCTCCCATACTTCATAGAATCATTTAGGTTGGAAGGGACCTTTCAGATCATTGGGTCCAATCATTAACATAACACTGACAAAACCACCACTACCTGAGCACCACATCTACCCATCTTTTAAATACCTCCAGGGATGGTGATTCAACCACTTCCCTAAGCAGCCTGTTCCAAAGTTTGATAACCCTTTCAGTGAACTTGTACCTCTCTTTTTAAGAAATCTGTGCAGATGTTGTGCTGGGCACATGCAATGACTCAAACACACCTGAGACGCACGGAACTGTTTTGTTAAACTGTGCTTTTTTCAGGAGGCTCCACAATAAGTGCAGTTCAGAAGGGCTTTGAGATATCCGTGGCTGTTCATCTTCTTAGGTCCATAAAGCCCAGACACGCTGAGTCCTGGGGAAGGTGATTTTCACTCTTCAGGTTGCTGGGCTTTGTTATGTTGGGAGAAAGTGACACAAGATTGTGGAACACAGTATGTTGCTCCTTCCTCAGGTGCATGAAATCTAGGCCTGTTGGGAAAGGGAAAGAAGGGGGAAAAAGAAAAAAAGAAAAAAAGAAACTTGATGGTGAGGCTGCAGATAGTAATAAATTTTGCACTGTGCTTTCTTGGCAAGTTGAGGGACAAACCATATAGAAGAGACGGGAATCCTTCCAACCAAGAACTTCATCTATTCTTCAAGAGTGAGTCTTGCAAGGTGCCCTGACTCCAATGAGGAAATCACTTAAACTCATTTCCCCGTGGGAGTACTTGCATGATCAAAGTTAAGCAGTATTAAATACTGTGCTGCATTAGATAATGTAGAAGTGAATGAAATTGCTTTCAAAGCCTAAATCAATCATGACACACAGTATTTCTGTGATTCTTGCAGCAAAAATGCTCTGCACCAGTGGATGTCACTGTGTGCACCCAGGCAGAGTAGCTTAATGATGCTGCAGATGAATCCTTGCAGAGGATGCATGGGGAAAAAAAAGATACATTTGTGATTCAAACTGGTACTCACTTGCTATGCACTAAAAGATAGGAATATAGCGCTTTTGAGAATTTAAAAACCCACACACAACTCCCTAAAAGCAAACAACCCCCCTTTTGTAATTTATCTTGAATTTTTTTCAATGTGTTTTATCATCCAAAGTCATGTATCTCCAGTTCTTTTCTATCTAGAACAAGTGAGATAAAAATAACAAATGTACAGCTAAAGCCAATGATAAATATTGCTGTGCTCATAAAGTTTCTGGTTGTGCTGTTACAAGTAAGAGAGTTGATAAATTGGGAAATCCCTGAAGCACCATTTAGTACCCAGCACAGAAATTTTATTTATGTAGATAAATAACACTCCTTTAATGCGGTAAATTTGTTAGAGTGAAATCTGTGTGGTTTCAGTATTTGTAATGTGAGCATTTCAGAAGCGTAAGTAGCAGTTTATGCAAATAGGTCCCAAACTCATCAGTTTTACCTACCTTATTATTGATATCTATCTTCATTGAAGCTATGTACTGAGTGCACTTCATTAAGGCTGACAAGCCAAAGGCTGCTCCTTCTCCCTGGGAATTGCCATCTTCTTTACAATGCAAAAGCCATTAAATGAGCCTTTTACAGTAAGTCGACTCTCTCTGCTTCTCTCCCCCAATGGGGGGTATTTTTTTTTATTTTATCCACAAATCCTGCTTAAAGATACACGGTAAGATTCTTTACAATGAAAAAACTTTGCACCTTTGTCCTTCCTCAGGGGAATGTATTTATTCCCCAAGGTCCTAAATACACAATAAAATATTAACTGTGACCTTGTAGTTAAACCCTGTGTGGGAACTTGTACATACACATTTTTTAACATCCATTGCAAAGAAATGTTCTTTTCTCTCCATTGCCTTTAAAAATGTTTTATTTTTTCCTACCACACGTTACAATGGACCTGTTATATAGTGATGTTTGAAGGTAAAACAAAGCAAAGTTCTCTATATGCAATGCTCTGGGTATAGCTGCTGGATGGGGGAGATTTTAGCCACAGGTTTGGTGTTTGTACAAGCTTTGCTAGAGCTTTTTCATACAGGTTTCTTGCTAGATCACTTAATGTATGGTCACATGTGAGAGAAGGACTTCTTTTAAAGGACAGTTCAGTATCTTGGCTGCGCAGAAAACGATTTCTTTTGATTTGCTATTAAAAATAAATCCTGATATAGAAGGGTAATACAAACACATTTTTGTTTTGTACAAACCAGGCCCCTCCCTCCCTTAAAAAATCCACTCCTGTTCTTGCTTTGTCATGTGTGTACTTCTGTACGCTGCTCTAAATATACGACTGTTTCTGTGGCTGTAAAATGACACACCAGCAGATGATAGAGTTGGAATAAGGTATTTGAATTTGATTTTTTAACAACAGTTCTCATAAGTACATGCTAAAATGTTCAACAACTGCTTTCTTCCCGACTCTCTGCCGAAGCCCTAGATGCAAGCTCTTGCTGTTACCACCTAGGCTGACCACGTTAGAGGCACTGTAAAGCACTGCAAAGAGTGAATTGGTGCTTTTGATGTAGATCTGAAATTTAGTCTTAATCTATGAGGTGCTTTTAAAAGAATACCACACCATTATTCAGTCTGTTTTTTTTCTAATCTGATTTATTGCCTGCAGTCAGAGAGATCAGTTCAGATATCCTGATGTGCCAGGTGAGCACAGAGGCTGCAGTCCACACGCTAATGGCTGAGGAGATGCTGATCCACTCCGCATGTCCTTCATTCAGGCAGGAATAACCACTCCTGAAGACTTAAGTGGCTTCTCAGACTGTAGTGAAGCAAAGGGAATTTAGGACTAGGTCCCTGTGGTAGCAGGGAGAACAGAGCACAACACCTGGAGTTCAGAAAAAAAATTTTCTCTTGGATAAGGTTTTATAGACGTAGATTGTGTGCATATTTAAAGTAGGGTTTATTTCACCTATTTTCAGAATTTCAAAGGATGGTTCAGCTAATCCTTTGAATACATGTAGGAGTTGGTTTTATCTACTGTAATGTCAGTTTTCTCTTCCGCTGCTGTTCCCCCTCCACCTCTCAGCAGCAGTTCTGCTAGAGGCTACGCTGCCTGAAGGTCTCTATGCAATGGTCCAAGGGATGGATGCAGGCCCTGAGCACTGAGTGGGGCACTTTGTGGGACTCCTCATCTCTGTGGAACACTGTCTCGAGCGAGAAAAGACAGCTGCTCTTCACCAGGCTCTTTAATGGTAGATGTGCATCTGTTCTTCACCCTTAGCAGGAAGCTGTCTGCAAGCTTAGGCATTGCTATCAGCGTGGGGCACGTGTTGACCTTTTCCATTTTATTTTCCAAAACCCTAGAGTTATGGGCTCTTTTTTATCCAAAATAAAATAAAAAAAAAGACCTATGTCTGCAGTGCACACACATTACAGGCCAGTGGGCTGAGATTTGGGAAAACTGATGCTCAAGGATTCCACTGGTTTGTCTTTATGACTGTGGGATAAGGGAAGGTGTCTACAGAGGATGGTGAGGTTTTCCCCCATTTCTTTTCAGTTATCTTTTCCTTTCCCTAGCACATGGTTGTGTGCAACTCCCAGGATGAAGCTGAACTCAGAACCTTGGATTTTGATTTTTTTTTTTTCAATGACTTCTTATTATTCCTTTCTACATGGTGACATAGAGGGGATGGCCATTAAGTTCTGAAAATCCATGAACTGTCTGCTGAAAGTTTTGCATCAAATTTTGTTTGTCTTTACTAATAATCCTAAAACAATTCTGTGAATGAAGAAAACCTTTCTCTTTCACACTCGTGGGTGAATGTGAGACCAAATATTAAAAAAGCTTGCAGATTCATTAGTAAAAGCTTTTATTGGGCTCCCGTGTTGCACTCTTTTGTTGTTCTGAGCAGCTGACTCCACAAGAAAACATGCAGAAGTGTGATTTAATGGCCTCAATGGAACTAGCTCTAATAAATCAAGTCTAACACATGTGATCTAGAAATTCAGATAGCCTACATGTGACTGCCTGTTTGCTATTAAGGTAGCAGGTTTACAGAGGGATTGATTTAGTGGGTATTTAATTTTCATAGAATCATATAATAGTTTGGGTTGGAAGGGATCTTTAAAGGTTAGAGATATAAATATTTTTAGTAGGTTTCAGTTATAAAAAAATAAAATAAAACTTCACAGGTTAAGCACCCAATAATTAACTAAAACTGGTAATTCTTAACAGAGTTAAAAGTCAACGTTTCTGAAGGAACAACATCATTCAGGACCTCATTCTGGCACTGTCCTGATGAGAATTATAACCTCTGCCCTCTCCAAACTAATTTCAAACAAATACATTTTTCATTCTTCACGGAAGTTCACAAAATACAAGCTGTTTTGACACAGGCAATTAAAAGAAGAGCTGAAGGTCCTAGCAACCCCCTCTTAGAGGGTTTCCAGATCTAAGTTCTCACTGAGTACGATAAGACATGGTGATAGAGACAGGGATTCAGATATTTGGAGACTTGACCTGTCAATTTAGTCACATAGCCAGTTGGGACTGTGGACACAATTTGATTGGAGCATCAGTAATTTTTCATCTTGCATTGAGAGGAAATCTTTTTATTTTCCTATTTAGGTCTACACAAATAAACCTACAGCAGTTGGTTTAAAGGAGCAAATGTTCACAGGTTATTTTACATCAAATCTATTTAGAAAGAGTAGAAATTGAAAATTGTAGTGCTTATTTAGTAGTTGTTCCAGTTAGCCTCCCCAGCAGTCACATGCCTTTCATTCTTGAGTTGCCTTTCCTTGCTTACTGTACCAGGTTTGGCTGGGATGGAGTTAACTCTCCTCATAGCAGCCCATACAGTGCTATGCTTTGCATTTGAGGCTAGAAGGTGTTGATAGCACACCAGTGTTTTAACTGTTGCTGAGTAGTGTAGTTACAGCATCAAGGTTTTCTCTTCAACGTGACTCCCTCCAGCATCAATAGGCTGGGAATGGGCAAGAGGCTGGGAGTGGACACAATGAGAACAGCTGAGCACAACTGGTCAAACGGATGTTCCATACCATATGATGTTGTGCTCAGCAATAAAATCTTGGGGGAAGAAGGAGGATCAGGGGACGTTTGCGGTTGTGGCATTTGGCTTCCCAAGTAGCCACTATGCATATTGGAGTCCTGCTTCCCAGGAGGTGGCTGGACATCACCTGCTGATGGAAAGTGGTGAATGAATCCCTCTTTATACTTTGCTTCTGTGCGTGGCTTTTGCTTTTCTTATTTTACTGCCTTCATCTCGGTCTATGTGCTTGTTCATCTTATTTTTTCCCCCTGTCCTGTTGAGGAGGCGGAGTGAGAGAGACTGGATGGAGGTCTGTCAGGAGAGATGCAATTGTAGCCTTAAGGAATCATTTGTTACAATATCACTGTAAAGCAGAAAGTTTTTGGTTTTTTTTTTGTATTGTTGTGAAAAAGCACAGAGATGGAAGAACATGATGGTGTTTGAAGTGGTGTGAGTTGTGAGCCATCACAGTTTCTGTTAGTTAGGTTCTAGGTGAATGGTTTATTTGTCCTCTCAGCTCACAGTGTGTTGGTAAATATGGGATATAGCTTTTGTTCTTTCCTGCAGTGTCAGAGAGCTTTTTAGGCAGGTTTCCTGTGCAAGGAAAGTAGAAGACAGCAGCTTAAATATCTTCCAAGTCATCAGGGAAATCAAATTTTAGACATGCATCAATGGCTAAATTGGGTGTGGAATTATCCTGACGGGATAAATCACTGTATCTAAAGGTCTTTCATTTTTTTGTAATGAGATGGCGAGTGTTTAATTAGGGTATGGTTTGTTCATTGCATAGATTAAAATTGTCTAACTGCTACTTTGAGCACCTATATATTTATTTTCTCTAAACTAATCCCTGAGTTTATGAAGAAGCTGTCCAATTTCCCATAGGTTTCCTGTTGAGGTAGTCATCTTTCAGTGCAGATAATATAAATTGATACTCATTTCACAGACTATTTCAATCAGGATAATTGAGTCCTCGATGGAGCAAATTCATATCCTTAAAGTGATGTGGCATTCCAGAAAGCACGCTTTCCTTACATTGCATCATTATGATCAACACAGATAGGGCAGGATGACAAACTGGATTATCTCTGGATCTGAGATGAAATTTTTACCCGTAAGGACCTGCACCACCGTTACCTAGGAAATACATTCTTTGGCTCAACTCCTGCTCGTATTAAAACAATGTGAAATCATATTTTGTTGATTTTGAAACAGTGCTCTACATACGGGATAAATTTTGCAGTCCTTGATCAAACAGTACTTCTGGAGAAGTCAGTGACACTGGTCATACGTTTAATCGCTATCCAGCACTCCAGTATGGCTAGAGAGACCCATTAGTGATTAGGTAAATCAGATGTGATTAAAAGTCTTTTCAACTGCTTAATAATTTTACAAAATTTTGGAACTCCCTGGAAAGAACACCACCAAATGAGCAATAGAATACAATGTATCTTTATTTTGACTCTTTTCTGTGAACTACATTTAAAATATTTTTAGTATCACATCGTTAGAGTCACAATTTGGAAGTGAGAATGAAAGAAAACCAGAGACCAATAAGTTAGGAAGGTAATATGAGGAGAAAAGGTTATTTTAATTCTCACCTAAAAACAGATGGAAGGTAAAAATCCTCTGGTAGCAGAAGACAACTTCAAGAATGTGATGTATAATATTCTGTATTCATGAATATTCACAACTGAAGCTTTCCTTACTGCCTTGCTGAAATGAATGTTCTCTGCTGCTTTGCCATAACTGGTAAATAATACTGTCTTTGACAAAAACTTTGTGCAATCATAATCTCTTAAGAATGTTTTCTTGCCCTCACTCTTATACATGGTATAACTACCAGAGAAATAATATGAAAAATGTTGAAATTTAATATTTCAAATGCACTTAAGGAAAGACAAAGACCTTGTATTAAAGTCAATGTGAAAAACTATGCAATTATCCAATTTGGAGCAATGTTTTGGTGGCTTTGATAAACTAGTGATAACATTCTTTTTCTTAATGTATTTAACTTACTGTTAGTGATAATATTTAATTTACTGTTACTGATATTCCCAAGAGTGGAAGCTGATGTTTTTCATATTTTCACAACATAGTTCACCATATGCAATACAAAGCAAGTTTCCTGTCACTGTCTACAAAAGCACTTCCACTTTGTCTTATCATTTTATTATTAGGTATTTTGTTGTATTTTTGACAACTTTTCTAATAATTTTATCCTTAGTGTCTCTTTTTATGATTGAGAAGTGGGGTTTTGTTTTTTGGGGTGTAACATTTTGCTTTTTGCAGATCAAAACAAGGTTTCTTTAAACAGTTTTCCATCAGGTTTCCAAACTTGGAGCTACATTTTGGGCAAAACTGCCCTTGAGAAAATCATTCGGCTCAAACTGGCTTGTGGCACTGGGTTGGTATATGAAACATGTATTTCACAGGTTTATTGGTCAATTTTAGATTTTTGGAACCTGATCTGTTTTTCTGATGATGTGAGTGGGGCCTCATTAGGATCCGTATTCAGGAAAGGTCTTAAATATGAACGTGAAAATATTAACCCACTTTAGCTCTTTCTTGAATTGGAACACAGGTGAGTAACTCTTCAGGTCCTATTTAGATGACTAAGAAATGTGCAAACCACTTTTTTGTTGGTTAGTAAAATTCAGTTAAATAGTTGTCTGAAAGACTGTTGTCTGTCTTTGAAATTAGAATATTAGACATAAGCCCTGCCATTGCCATAAAGCAAAAAATAAATCAATCTAGTCTCTGGATTCATATTTGACCCTGCATCTTTGGAAAGGCATCGCTCTAACTGTACTATTGCTCCTATACACACTAAACAATTTCCTCAAATTGTATTATCACCTAATATCTGGCACCAGGGAATGTGATTATTCCCTCCTGAAAATGTTTGACACCTCATCAAGGAGAATGTCTAATCCACTGGCTTTGGAAGTAAATATTACAAGCTGTACTCGCTGGATGCAGTCTAATCCAAAGAATTTGAATGTAAAGAGCCTGGAAGCCTGAAAGAAGAACGATTAAATATAATAAGGTTTCATTGCAGATTTCTGTTCCGATACCTGTTCAGAGCTTGTCCATCATGCCCTGTCACAGACTAGCCAATATTTAATGAGTTCATTCAGTCCTTTACCTTCTCTTCCATGATATCCGAAACAGCTTCCATTTATCTCAGTAAATTGAAGTTCTATACAAAAGCTCATTCACTTAAATATTACAGAAAGAAATCACTCACCTCATTGATCGAGTGTCCCTGCACTGTCTGTAAGTCTACTTCTAGTTAAAGAAATAAGGATTAAGGTATTGCATTTCTGAGGAATAGGCATCTAATTTAGTGAGAAAATTCCCTAAAGTGGTGATGACTCTAGGATACATTCAGAATTTCATTCCATTGTCACTATCAGAAATCACAGATACTTTCTTTTTAAGCAAGCTTGGAAAAACTGAAGATGGAAACTTTGCCACAATTGTAGGGGTTTTGCTAAAAAAAATAAAATGACAGAAACCTCCTTCTTTCAAGTACTTTTTTTTTTTTCCTTGCATTTGGTATTATAATTGAGTTTTGAAACACTGTGCAGAGTCACAGCACTCTGAGAGCACAACAGATCAAAGACACAAGAGCTCTGAGATAAGGTTAGTTTTGCTCATCTTTTGTCAAACCTCTAGGTCATGCTGGGCTGTCTCAGTAACTAACATCAGCCTTTGTATTATCATTCTGGAGTTACCACTATATTATTAGCTACATTGTCTTGATACTTCTATTAATGAATCCCTACAAAAGCAGAAAAAACAGGAAGGCATAAAAACTTTCAGGAACAAGGTGAGAAAAAAGTGACTCATTACAAAACCAATAAAGTTACTATAACTTTCTGCTTTTATTTCTCCTCTTCAGTTGATTCCTCCTTTCCCCAAAAAGTAATTTCTTTCTTTGCCCTTTCCTAGTATGTTTCCATCCCTTCTTTTTCACAGGGGTTCTCAGTTCTTTCACTCCTGTATATCTCCTGTAATACGTGAATGTGGCTGGGCTGAGAATCATACAAGGAAAGCAACATCCTGCAGCCTTATCTTTCAATAGCAAAACCTAATGCAGCTGAAGGCTTTCGCTTGCTGAGAGACAAACTGAATATACGGCAAAGAGATGATCATTCAGCATAAGGAAATCTAATTTTCCTAGGTAAGAAAGATGCATCCAAATAGAATTCCAAACAACACATTTAAAAATGTTTGGGAGAAATATATAAATTAATCAGGGTGACAAGATATTTTTGTGTAGGATTTCAAAATGGTCTTTTGAATGATTTTGATCAAATCTTTATTAAGTAAAAAAAAAAAATAAATAGACTTTTCAAATTAACATTGTGCTTTAATATTCTGTACTGTATCTTTCTCAAATTTCTGTGACTGCTAGCATTATGGTGCTGGCAAGTCCTGAGGACAGGGGAATCAATTGTCCATAGCATCCCTTAGCCACGCTAATTTTGCTAATTGTTCGTTTTCACTTTGCTATTGCTTTTTCCCCTGGATATTTCACAGGGAGTGTTTAAAGGCAGAGCTCTTTAGGAACAGCAAAGATCCAAATACTACATGAGAAAGACAGGGTCTGCTGATGTCTGCTTGGCTAATACAGATAAGACTTTCGAAATGAAGCAAAATTATTAGTGGGTGCAGCATCAGGTTGGGATAAGCAGCAAAAGGGTTATTAAGGAAAAGTATGTGAAGACAGATATTATCAGATGGGAACTGGTTGAAAAAAAGGATTAATGACTTGGTAAGAGTACTAAGACCAGTGAGTAATATATTTAAGAACACACTTCTGTTAGAGGTATGCTTGATGTGATGTTCATGCGAGTAGATACGGCTATGGATATGGAACTAAAGGAAGCCTCTCAGGGAAGCGATGATTCCATTGCTAGACCTCGTTATATGACTAAATGAAACTTTTAACTCCCTAGCTAACATTCGCACTTATGGAAACTATTTTAAATTGCCAAAACTAAGATTTCACTTATGGATATTTTTTTTAAGGAAAAAAGCCTAAATTATGTATACTGTTGCAAAACTGCTAGGCTGTCTCATTTGTTGCTTCTCTCAAGAACAATGTCACAGTCACCTGACACATAGGAAAATAAATTAACGTATTGTTCTATGTTCCCTCATTGTATTAAAGAAGTGCTGTGCATCTCTGCTTAAAATCAACCAATCCATGAAGAATCACTTTATCAGAGACATAAAAAATAAGTGTGATAAACTTACTTTAATCTGAGGAGGTACAAAGTGTTCATTTATCCTGGTCCCTCAAGCACTATATAAATAAATGTAAGGTTCTAGGTTTCAATGTTCAAATTTTCAGCTAGTGGCTTTGATGATAGTTCAACTATTTATGTTTTATTTAGTTGTACAGAAATCATGATAGAAGGACAGAAATTTGAGGAATATGGCATTTAAAATCTCTGCAAATAATTGCAAAAACTTATATCTAAATTAGACTTCTAAGAAAATTACACTAGAGTAGTTTGTCATTGAAAATGTGGTTTTTTTTCCTTTTAATAGCAGCTTCTTCATCTGTTGTCGTGGTTTTGGCGGGTTTGGCCAATCGGAACGACAGATGGCCCTCCCCCCCCCTCTCTCCTCAGAGAGGAGAGGAAGAGATAAGGAGATTTACGAGTTTAGAAAAAGAACTAAACTACTTTAATGAAAATAATAATAAA
>VYZM01018709.1:39563-61199 GCA_013398915.1 Dromas ardeola | reverse complement strand
TGCTCGGATCGCGATCGAAGGCAGACGAACAGACAGGGTCCTCCTCAGACGTCGGCCATTGAAGAAAACGCGAGCCTGAGCCCCCTTGTCCCTTAGCTCTTATACTGAGCGTGATGCATATGGGATGGAATACCCTGTTGGTCAGTTTTGGGTCACCTGTCCTGTCCGCTCCTCCCTGTAGGTGTGACCCCTCTATGCTTCTCCGCTTCTGACCCTCTAATGGGGCAAACAGCGAAGTGAGCTGACCTTGGTTGTTATAGCAATAAGTATAAGCAAGAGCCTCTGTGCATACCATTCCTTGGTATAATCAGGTCTTATCACTCTGAGAGTGAACAGTTTCTGAACAATATGCTGTTAATTTCAGACTTAAGTCTGTTAGAAGAGGCCCAGCTAAAAAGTAAAATTACAAATCAGAAAATTGGTTCTGTTTTACCTCAAACCAGGACATCTGTGCTCTGTCTTTCGGTACTATGAATGTGTACAAAAAGGTAGACTTTACCTAAAAATGCTAAGAATTTCATCCATTTTCTGTGCAGGAATTTTCTGAAGGTGTGGGTCTGTATCTAAAAGCGACCATACTTAGCAAGGAAAGGAATGCTTCCCACCTTCCCATAAATCTTCTTTGTTTAACTCAGCCAAACTTTATATCATGTGTAAAGAAAGACTAGGTAGCTTTGCAAAGATAAAATTGCTACTACCTCCTAAAGGCTCTAAAGATTGTAGAGTATCAACGAATCTTGTACAATTGATTATTGTGCTGCTTCTAATTGGCAAGAGAGAGAGGAAATGTTCTTTTCTGCTGTCGTACAGGCATATTACGTGCAAAGATGCTTTCTGGATAGTGGGGAACAACAGCCTAGATAGACAATGTGATGCTGGAAGGCTAAAAGGGAGGGAGGTGAGGAATGATAAGCATAGTTGTAAAAAGGTGGAGGACACATGTAGACGAACACTAACTCATGCTCAGAAGTGGTCTGAAGTCCACAGAGGTAGGCAGGAGCAAATGAGGGTTTAGAAAAAAAAGGATAGAAAATGTGATATTTACATAAAATGTTAAGTGGACAAAAAAAGAGGATGAAGGATCACAAAAAAGGTGATTATTTTTCCAGAAGCACAGAGTCAGACACGGAAAGGGATTTAAATTCCTGTCTCCCTCTAGAGGTATGTAAATCCATTCTTTGTTTCCATAGGTATCCTTATGAGGGTTCTTCAGGTGAGAGACACCATGTCTTTCATTTAGCAGCCACAAAGCTTTCCAAACACTTTTCAAAGGCCTTGAAAAGCTATTCAAAAATTGTTATCCTCCCTATTTAACCCAAGAAGCTGATCGTACAGGTGTTCTCTAAGCTATGCAGAGGCAATGATCAGAGGTAGCCAAGCGAGGCTTAAAAGTAAAACTCTAGAATAGTAGTTGCATTCTTGCTGTGGCAACACAGAACTTGTCACAGGTAGTTCAGCCAGGCTTTTCCTGGGATGGGCTTTGGTGGAAGCTGCCAAGGACAGAAATTACCCACAATTCTTCAGGTAAGGTTATGTCATCCCACAGATGGTGACAAATCCTCTTCAGGTAGGTTGGGCTGTAGCTCTCCTCACAAAAAGCCCAGGCAGTGCTTTTTACAGGGCATATCTAAATTACACTGTGCAGCATAACTGCACAATGTAGTAAAGTTGGTCGCTAACAAACAAAGGGATAATGGCAAAGTTTTTATAAACTTTCCCTCAGCAGTGGCATTGCTGATCGCTCCCGTCTGCAGAGCTATTGTCTTTTTGACATCTAGTACGCTGCTGAATTTCATTGATACTTTCATCAGTATAAACTTTGCTGCAGTCTTTTTCTCCTGATAATTAAATTGGGGACTTTTATCAGAGCCCTGTCAGACTCATGCAATAATTTCCTCTGAACTGCTTCTCCAGGCTTCTTTCTATGAGGAAGTTATAGGGAAGGTTGGATGAAACCATGAGCTAGGATGTCCCACAGCATGGCTATAGCTAGAGGACCTAGAAATGGGTATTCCAAGCCTATGCTTTACTTGGAGGAAGAAAAGAGCTATTGCAGGAGTGTTGCAAGTGTCTCACAGATAAACGAGTGCAGAGGACCTGGTTTTAAAACTTAGTGAGACATTCAGTGAAGAAATATTTAACATGTTAATGTGTTGTTAGAAAAAATTCTCATGTCATTTTTTACTATTGGTATCCTTGAGTCTAAACATATTTACTGAATTAAAAACGAAAAAGCCTGCATTTCTGAGTTATAGAAAAATTATGATTTTTTTTTTGGTGTAAATTGTACATTGTTTGCTTTTCACATTATCTAACCATGAATCACTGTCCCTAGCCTTACCACTAGAGACTAAGGACAAATGCTTTTTCTGTTATCTCTGTATGGCAATTCCAGTACTAATCCATCTCCTTGTTTAGCTGTTTTTCATTATTCTTTTTAATTATTTCTTTCTTGCCTACAAGGTTCAGTGGGCCATTATCATAAAATATTAACCCATTTTTAGTAAAGTACTTTTTCTATGTTCTGTACAATGCTCCAAATATAATAGTTTACAATCCTATTAAATTATATCTTGATATGTTAAAAGGCCAGTGCATGTGTCCATGTATACATGTTAATTTAATAAATGTGGCACTCACAAAACATATTAGAGAGGTTCTTTAACTGCTTCCCAAATGCCAAAGGACCAAACCTCTCAACAACTTTCTCACAGAGGCACAGAGGTGCTAATTATTAATCATTTTTAATTGGGAGGGGGGGCAATAAAGAAAAGAAGGATTTAGATGAATCGATTAACTCTATGGCAAAATTGAGAAAAAAGTGACTGATTCATGGACCTACCTCCTTCCAAGAATACTCCCCCCACCCCTTATGTTGCAGTTTGATGAAGTTATTATATAGTAATTTTCCGTAGGAAAATAGGTGACAACTACACATTTTAGGAAGAGGAACAAGTAAATAAACAAACAAACAGTTGGGAAAAATAATGTGATAGAAGTTGTTTTGTGAGCAATGGAACTAGTGGAGTTTATTTCCCTAAGGATTTCTGACATGTCCTCACTGAAATACCTCTAGTTTCCACACATCCCCACAATTATCTAGCATGCTTTGGAGTTTCAGTGGGACAAGGATACCTTGGCCTGTAGCCAAAGTACACAGAAGCCACCTGCCACCATGCTGGAAGGACACAACTGAACTTTTATCACCTTTCCATCAGAGGGACCACTCTTGAGGTCCCAGAGCTGCTGATTTTCATGAATCTTATAACCATTCACTGTCTTTTTTGCATTTAGCACTCTGCTGAATTTCATTGATACTGATCACGAGGTTAAAAATTTTATATGGAAAGATGGGAATGAATGGGTGAGGAGGAATTTAGCTGTAAGTCTTACTGTCAATAAAAAGCCATGTTAAAAAGCAAAATATTTTTACGCACATAAAGTAGATGAAATTTCCTCCATTTCAATAACAGCTGAATAGACCTATAGCATTAGTTTCAACATACTTCCTCCTAGCCACATGCTTAGAGAATCACAAAGTGTTTACAAATGGGTATGTTTTTTTTTTTTTTTAATATTACTTTTTCTGCAGGAGTATCTGAAGACTCTCAATCACTCTTACAAAAGAACATTAGTATCTGGAATACCACAGTAAGTAGTTAAACATAAAGTAATAGATTCAGAGTAATGAATACCTACTACTCACCTACTACTCAGCTGGTGCTGGGAGGAAAAGCCCCTGATTTCAGCTGTTGTTTGGCTATACATGTTCTCCTTTAACTTCCTTTCCACTACATTCCCAATTGCATATGCTAGCTTTTTTCAGCCAAAAAAAAAAAAAAAATCATAACAGAAAATGATGCAGTACATCCTCCAGAGCCTGCATAATGCAGACACTGAGAACTAAAATCTTTTTGTATGTCCTCTCAGGAGCAAAACACTGTGAACAATGACTTTGTGAATAATTAATTTTCTGTAATTTTCAACATCTAGATGCATCTGGCTCAGGAATGTATTGCTTATTTCAGGGACAAAATTATTATTTAAATAAACCAGTTGAAGTCTGTTATATCACTTTAAACAAATGCTTCTGCAGTCTGGTATTGGAAACATCCATAAGGATAAATTAAATTAATTTGCTTTTCCCCTGGAAGAAACTGAGGTACAGAAGAGCCTGCTTTCTGTTTTTGATGCATTGTTGATGCTACATAAAGAGCTCCAAAGCTTGCTTTTTTTTCCTCAAATTTTTTTTTTTCTTTTTCCCTCTGGACAAAAAACTTCCTTTGCCTTAAATTAAAAAGCAACCCTGCAGCCTCTTGAATTCTTTCCTCTTCTCCCATTGCCACCTCTACCACAGATCTATTATAATGTTTCATAGTAATTGCAACTGGGTGGTGAATCACATGCTGGAAGCTGTACACAGAGAACCCAAAAATAGGTCACTGCTTATCTAAGAAAGTATACTTCAATCACAATTCAATCTTATTTTTACAAAAATAGTAAAGATTCAAGCTTTGACATAAAAAATAATGGTTTGGCTTATTGATGAAAAGAATTTCAAACTAGTAATGCAAACGTGTACTTGAAAGTTGACTATCTTAAGTCCACTCATGCATTGGAAAACATATATGCATTTAAGTAAGGAATTATTCTGTGCTGTTACAAATGATAAGGGTAATACAGTACCTTCTCTAAGAAGCTTAAATAAACCTGCTTGTCAGGATCACAGTCTATGTCTAACTATGAAACTGACGATTTGAGCCCCAGGAGTTTCTAGCAGCAATGACAACACCACAGAATGCGAAGGTGACAGCTCAAGTTTCATGTAGTTCCCTTTGCAAAGAGCTGTCCCATTGCTGTGAATGATATACCTAGCAGCAGTGTGAGAGCTGTGTTGAGAGACAAGGTTTTGCTCCTGAGGTAAGGGTTTGTTGTAGGTTAACCACAGCCAGCAGCTCAGCCCCACACAGACACTCATTCACTCCCTGTTATGGTTTGAGAAAATCCACAACAATTTGTTGTCATGTAGACAATTATTCTACAACCCGATGACCCCTGCCCACCTGGGAAGGGGAATCAGGGAAAGCAAGGAAACATGAGGGTTGAAATATAAATAGATTGAATAGGATAAGACTAAATAATTAACAATAATACCAAAGAACCAGTATTAAACCCAATACTAATATAGGATATGCAAGAATTATACTCAGCCAATCATATCAGTAGGAAGCTGTGCACGCCCAGCAGGGACAGCAAATGTCGGACACTGCTAGCGCAATGACTTCAGGAGGAAGGGAAGGGCTCAGGGCTCTGGCACCGGGGCAAGGAGTTCTCTGGACCACCGCCATCAAGGGAGAGCCCAACTACACAGCAGTCTCTCTAATTTATATTGAATGTGACGTTCATGGTATGAAATAATCCTGTTGGCCAGACTGGGTCAAATGTCCAGGCCTTGTTCCTCCTCATCCTTGCACCTGGCAAGGCTTGAAAACACTGAGACTTTGAATCCCACATAGACTAGCTGGATATGAAGTAATTATTTTCACGAATTGAGACACTAGAGTCTTCCAAAAGTGGAGTTTTGCCCAGCATTAGGATAGAAATTAGTCCTATGTCGCTCAACCCAGGACACTCCTCCCAGCAGGATCGGGGAGAGAATTGGAAGCATAAAAGAGAGAAAACACATGGGTTGAGATAAAGATAATTTAGTAGGTAAAGCAAAAACTATACGCAAGCCAAGCAAAACAAGGAATTCATTCCCTACTTCCCATTGGAAAGCAGGTGTTCAGCCATCTCCAGGAAAGCAGGGCTGCATCATGCCTAATGGTTACTTGGGAAGACAAACGTAACTCCAAACATCCCCCCCTTCTCTCTTTTCCCCCAGCTTTTATTGCTGAGCATGACATCATATGGTATGGAATATCCCTTGGGCCTGTCGAGGTCAGCTGTCCAGGCTGTGTCCCCTCCCAACTCCTTACGCACCCCCAGCCTACTCGCTGGTGGGGTGATACTGAGAAACAGAAAAGGCCTTGACGCTGTGTAAGCACTGCTCAGCAGTAACTAAAACACCCCTGTGTTATCAACACTGTTTTGGTCACAAATCCAGAACATAGCCCCATACCAGCTACTGTGAAGAAAATTAACTCCATCCCAGACAAAACTGGTACAGGTTTATTGGCCAAAGACAGCGAATGACAGAGGTTACTGAAATAATTTGGTTGAGGTTACTGGAATAAATTAAAAATCCATTTGTGTTCAGTTCATTTTTCACTTTAATAAATGTTGTTTTACATTTAACCAAACATAGGTTTCAAGGATGAAGTTGCATAGCTCCAAGCAATGCGTATGGTAGAAGAAATCTTCTACTGACAGAAAAGGGAGTCACCCCACTGAAGCGAAATAGAGTGGCTGATCCAGTGCCATATGGTCCTGTGAAGTTAAAGAAGAGACGTTATGGCTAAGAATAACTATCACAGCATTCAGTATACTAGAAGGAAAATCTCATAGGATGCGGGATAGTGGGAATTGTCTTTATTACTGCCTGGTGTCATGAAGAGTTTAAAGGGACAATAGACTAATATTGATAGTTTTGCATGTGTGACACTAAATTATAAAGCACAAGTATTATCCCATATTTTTTGCTTGCAAATGTTATCATTTAGCTGAACTAATAACAAGCTACATGTTCTGAGAAATGCATGTGGGAAGATCTGTCAGAATGTTCTGTTCTCTAGCAGCAAACAGGAGAAAATGAATGTAATCTGCATTACAATACTTTTATCTTGCTGGAATGACCTTCTACCTTACTGTCATAGCAAGGATGGCAGAAACTATTTGCACAGTATTTGTTTTTTCTGTTCATCAAAGTGCTCCTGCATGGTTACTCTCACATGATAAACAATGCCCATGTAAATAGGCACTCTTAAAAGAATACCATAAGATTATTGTGTACATAATAAAAAATAAAAAGAAAAACAGCCTGTAAACTTACCAAAGCAAAAATTGTCAAAGTCTGTAAATTTTAAATACCTTTAAATGCCTCAATATGAAAAGTACTGAGATGAGAGAATGCATGGATCTTTCTCACTTTCATATAACCGTATGTTTTCACTTGAATTTTTTTGGGCCACCTTGAGAAAATAAGGATTTTTGAAGAGTTTATTAAACTTTTTAATAAATGTAAGATACATTGATAGATGCTTCTGCCATCCTCAGCTCTCGCAGCTTATTCACGTGCTTGACTCTCAACTGGACCACTCTTTCTCCTCATCAAGGGCTTTTGAAATAGCACTAAGCAATCAAAAGAGTTAAGTACTTTTCATTGAGACTGTAATAATGAACAAGTATCATCCCCAGGGTATGAATAGAACAGAAGAGGAAAATGCTAGAAAAAAAATAATTGTTACTTATTATTAGCAAAATACTTTGGTATTTATGAAAATAAAGGAAGCTGCCAGAAGACTATATTTGGCTTTTTCTTCCCCTCTAATCTAATAAACCATTAAGAATGTGATATGCACTGTTCTATCTTAAATAAACAAAATGTGTTCTGAAAGCATAAAAGAAAAAGTCTTTATTGTAGATAAAACCAAATTAAGTTCAAGGTTTATAATTAAAACTGTTTGTGCCTCAAGAAAAGATTAAGCTATAAAATAACTAAATTTAAAGGAAAGCAAAGTGTTTGAAGGGCAGATAAGGTCACCGCAAAGAAGGGGAACCAAAACCAGAAAGATGAAAATAGACAAACAACATGAGCAAATAACTAGTTCATTTGATTTAATGTAGAAAAAGCAAGGCAATAAAGGAACCAAACACCTGAAAACAGAATGTGCCTGGAAAAGGTAATATACCATCAAAAATGGACCATAATAAAGGATTTAGGGATTATTATAAAAAGACAGTCTAATCTTCACCAGAGAACTCAAATAAACTTCCCAGATATGTGACAAAAACTAGATGCCAGGGAGACAAATACCCAAAATGTAAGAAGTTAAAATACTCAGAGGAACATCACAATGAATTGGATATTTAGGAGCAGGTTTTTTATATATTTTTATATATTATATATATTATATAATTTATATATATATTTATATTATATATAAAAAGATATATATTTTTATCAGAACACGATAAATTAATTCCAATGTGCTGTACAATTTCATTGTCATTATGATTGGGTACTACAAGATATCTTCTAAGCATAAAAATTATGTCTATATTAACCTTATTATGTGGGGGATAAGCAAAAAACCCACTTTTTAAAAAATATTTCGGTGATCAAATTTGCTGATCAAAAAGACCAGATTAGGATAAAAAACATCTAGATGAACTTAAAAAAAAAAAAAGTGTTTGTTCAACTTCTCAGTGTATTCAAAGCAAGATCTTTAATCTTTAAAATATCTGATCCTAAACTTGTCCTAAAACCTTCATCAAAAGAAACTCTTATTTTTGTCCTGAAGCCTGTCTGTAGTAATGACAGGCCTTCAATTTGCCATTGACAGTTGTTTAAATGGTTCCTTAACAGTGCTGTGGAAAGACATTTCATCATGAATCACGGTCTGAAGCAGCTACATAGACATGATTTGCAGAGTCAAAGCAGATGACAGCAAAGTGCTATCTAGCATTGCTGGTTATTAGTATCTTTGCACGTTGCTTTAATAGTAGCAGAAATGAAGCAATCGAATGACGTCCACTCTGTTTCTGCTTATGTGTGACCTCTCCACATGCTTCCATGATCTGTAGCCGTGGAGTACACCAGCAGGATAGGAGATAAGGGGTCTGAAGGACTTCAGGCTGCCAGGACTCCTGTGAAGCTTTCTAGCCAGAAAAATGCTAACAGCTAGAGCCATCTTTGAAAACATTTATAGCAGAGATCGATATCTTATTGAAAGTCATAAAGAGCAACATGCTGTTCATAAATTCAATTTAATTTTTTTAACAGGGGAAAATAAAACTTTCCATGTTTATCTTACTAAGGCCCTTATAAGTAAAGAGTACTGTTAAATTAATTGTTTAACTTTGCTACTAAATTGTAGTCTTTGATCTGAGGAGAAAATTAAGCCCAAGTCTGAAACACTTAGCTATTGTGCAAGGGGAGGTTTTTGACCATAAGTAAGTGTGGTGGTTCAATTTTTCCTGAATTCACTGTGATTGTTGTGAATTAAACATAAATCCCAATACAACTCCAAGACCAGCACTCTGGGTGTTTCATAAAGCAGCTTGGTCAGGAGTTAGCCACTCTCCCTGAAACCTTTTTGGTCCTGAGAGAAATCTAAATACCTACAAGGATCCTATGAATAACTCAGGACCAAAATTTAGATGCTATGCAAACTTAGGCACTGTGTGGGTTCAGAGGCCAGTGGAACAGGGAATTTATGGTCGGCATTTTTTGGAATATGCATCTCTTCATATGCCTAAATACTGTTTTAAAAGCCAAAGAAAAATCTCTGAGACTTGCCCATAATTAGCTGGCTCCAGCACTGTTCAGATAATCTTAGATATTGAACAGTGTAGGAATTCTCTCTATTCTGCAGGGTCCTATCTGCTGCACAAACTCTTAAGTCTGTTCTAGGGGATTGCGCCTATTCACAATTAGACATTTTTCTCTCCTGCAGTATACTTTCTCATTTCACACCATTTGGGAGTTTTCATTCACCTATGCTGCACAATGCATAAATATCACAGAGGCAGAAAATTCAAAGTGAACTAAAAAAAGCTCTTTCATCTCAAGTGTATCAAATCTTACAGTCCAAAATGTTCTACTTGGCTATTACGTTTTGCTGAGGCAAGCAACACTGAATCTGTTCAGAAAATATCCACCAATGATATTTTAGTGTTCAGAAATGTTTCTGCTTTATGCCTTCTCCACAAGCTGTGGTGGATATAAGACATTTGGATGACTCTTGTGGAACTATAGCCTCAAGATGGAGAATTGGTACTTTCTGGAATAATTACACCATTTCAGAAACAATAATTGCTGACATTGTAATATTAACTGTGAGCTTACCAAAGCAATCTTACCTCTCTACTGCATCTCTGTAGCATACCTCCATGAACCCTTGTTTTTTCAGTAGTATCCCTACAATATACATTAGCAAGATGTATGTTCTTAGCTTGACAAGAAAATCTTTTGTGGCTGTAAACTAGGAAAATTTGTTTGAAGTCAATGACCCTGTATTCATACAGACCAGATGGGATGCAATGCTATTATTTGGAGAAGTTGAATCCTTTGAGGCAGATAATAGAAGCTATGTATGTGTAACTGTAGATGAACTCAAGTTGTGAATATATTTTTTTTCCAAACAATTTCTACTTTTGCTTATCACATTCAATGAGGAATGTCTGGAATGCCCTGAATAAGTGCAATAAACAGATGTTTTTCACAAACTGATACGATTAATAAAAGCTCAACATTTATGAAGTATGAAAGGAGACAGGTAGGTCAGATCACAGAACCACAGAATCACAGAATTGTTCAGGTTGAAGGGACTTCTGGACATCACCTTGTCCAATCCCCCTGCTCAAGCAGGGCCACCTACAGCTGGTTGCCCAGGACCATGTCCAGATGGCTTTTAAATATATCTAAGGTTGGAGACTCCACAACATATTTGGGCAACCTGTTCCAGTGTTCAGTTACCCTCACAGTAAAAAAAGTGTTTCCTGACGTTCAGATGGAGCCTCCTGTGTTTCAGTTTGTGCGTCTTGTCCTGTCACTGGGTACCACTGAAGAGAACCTGGCTTCATCTTCTTTACTGCAATGGGTACTTATACACATGTGTAAGACCCCCCAAGCCACCTCTTCTCGAGCCTAAACAGTCCGTGCTCTCTCAGCCTTTCCTCACGAGGGGTGCTCCAGTCCTTTTATCACCTTAGTGTTTGAACTCTCTCCAGCATGTCCTTATCTCTGTTGTACTGGGGAGCCCAGAACTGGACACAGTACTCCAGTAGTGGCCTCACCAGTGCTGAATAGAAGGGAAGGATCACCTCCCACAACCTGTTGATAACCCTTTGCCTAATGCAGCCTAACATACCACTAAAAATGATTATATAAAAAAGATTGATATATGAATAATATATATTTTATATATATTAACAACTGTACACGAAGGCTACAAAATGTAATTTGTAGTATTATAATACAAAATTAGTAAAATGATTATACACGATTTCTGGTTATGCTTTTTAAGTATGATTATATTTGGATTTAAGGCAAGAAAATACTGATTAATTTAACTTGTTTAATTTGCTTCTACTTTATGTATGTAACAGGCTTCTACTTTGGCTACACAAAATTAAACCACTGAAAATGGAAGCAAGAGGGCAAAAAATGCATGCACCATGAGAGTGTGTACAAGATCTAATGATGATGCTCTATCAGGGACTGTGCTGGGAATTAGAGGAGTGGTTTTCTGTGGTGAAGTTCAGGGTTGCTCTATGGTTTTGAAGAAGGGGCGTTATCAGCATGCAAGGAGCTAACTTCTCCATTCTGTCTGACCTCCAATGCTAGTCTAATTTCTTCATAGCTTTAGCTTCTAAAGAGTGATTCATAGCTCAAGTTACCATTTGCATTAAATTACATTTTAATCTTTTATTTATTACAGTGAATAGCTTGGACACAAAAGTTATTTATCTATTTCACCTCTGATTTTCTGCTTTTGTATAGGGTCAGCAGGAGCTGAGCACTTAATATTTGCACCGAGTAGTTCTGTCAAATAATTGATGTGGCACCACTTACTTTCTAATTCCAGTGAGTGTGCTCCTATTAATATTATTTTTTCACTTTTATGCTGACAACAGCATTAAACACACAGGTTCTGCAAAAATGGAAGAATATTCTATTCCAAGAATGGATTCCATTCAGAGAATATTCCAGGGTCCTTTTGATCAATTGTATCCCTATGATTGCTCATTATTAGGGTAATAAATGCATTTGCCACAAAGAAGAGAATTCCTGCTCAATCCAAGGGTAGGACTTGGACTGTAAATGGATGAAAGAATAGCAAAGACAGTAGGAATCTCGTGTTAAGAGTGTTTTACTTGGACTTTGGCGTAATATCTATCTAGCTGTGCAGAGTGGAAAGACTAACAACTACTTCCTTTTTTAATCTAGCAGAGACGTATCAGAATGGCCTTGACGGTGAGCTAAGTTATTGATGATTAAGATCAATAGATAAATTAAAGATAACCTTCTTTCTCTAAGCCAAAGGAAATGGAAGAGCAATTGTAGCTTAAAGCCTCTAGCGTTACTCTGAGGTGCGGGCAACTTGTGAATGTGCAAAAGACTTCAGAATCTCTGTGGGTTCATCTGTACAACTTAGACAACATTTTGAAGGCTTTTTTTCATATAAAAATATCATAACTACATTTTTCATTGTAACAATTCATTCTTTTAAACTAATTCACAAACCAAGTTCTGCTCTCATTTCCCTTAAGTTTTGTAATATCATGTAAAGAGACTGAAGAAGATATTAAAGCTTTTGTACATAATACAGAAGTGATGAGCTTTTTATAAGATATCATTAGAGCATTAGAAGTCCAGGGTAGGTTTTGAAACAGTAAGGCAGAAGAATGTTATGTGCTTGCATTTCTCTACCAATTTCCAGAAGCGAGTTATCTTTTGGTGAACTTTATGCAAGATAGCATTGTTTTAAGGTTCTATGTCTTTGTTCCTGTCCTTTCCACATTCCTTTGTCCAAAAGGAATCTCTGATCTTATCTGATCTTATCAGACAAAATATTTGCAAATTCATTATGCATTTTACATTTGGGATGATTTTGAGAGTTGGATCTAACAGGAATGAATTTGGCAAGTAAAAAAGAAAGATTGGTTATATAACTTAATCTATATCCTCAATAACTTATTTTAAATACTGCATAGGAGGTTTTTCTAACCATAATTAAACATTTGCTCATATTTTAAAATATAACAGATGGCCAAACAAAATATGTATTAATCTACCCACATTTCAATAACTTCTTTTCTTTTAATGGTTGTAAAATGTTCTGCTTTTAGAATAAGTATCTAACTTTATGCCAATTTATTTTTCTCTCTCAAATAGGAAGTTAGAAATCAGAATGTAGTCCATGAAAGTCTTCCTTCTATCTAACATTTCACTTATATCCTATATGAGGTTTGAGCTAGAAGAAATCTGTATGTGAGCAAAGCTGATGAGCCTCGAGTAAAATGCATAATCTCTATCTACCCGATGGACAAAGATACTGAAAATGAGAGCAAACATCAGTTATAGCATTGTTTCCCACCAAACCTTAATAACACTTGTCACTTCTAAGTTTCTTTTGGAAGATTTAGAGTTTCTATCAAGCACTTAATCTAAGATCAAATTAAAGTCTCAGGCAATTATGATATACCCATTTACTCTGAAATAAATGCTGTCTGTTTTGTTCAGCAGAGTGACCTGAAAGTGCAGAGTGGGAAGGATTTCTAACAGTTACTGCCTTGTAATATCAGATTCTCAACCTCTTCTCCCCCCCCCCCCCTCCAATAGGTTGGATTTTTCTATAATAAAGTAGTGAAAGGAAGACAGGATCTCTTTGGTTCTGTCAACTCCCCACCCCTGTCACTCTTGAATTTATTTATGGCTAATGACTATTTGTACATTTTTGAGCAACTGTACAAGACTATGAGTCATGAACATAGTAATTATAGATACATTTATAACATATGCCCCTCATAACAATGCTAAGATTACTCAATGTGAAAAAAAGAAAACTTTACATTATTAGTCTCAGGCCAAATTTGATCCTTGAACTTCACTGTACTTGGATATTAATAGAATCATAGAATTGTTTAGGTTGGAAAAGTCCTTTAAGATCATCGACTCCAACTGTTAACCTACGACTGCCAAGTCCATCACAAAACCATGTCCCTCAGCACCACATGTCTTGTAAATACCTCTAGGTACAGTGACTAAACCACTTCCCTGAGCAGCCTGTTCCAGTGCTTGACAACCCTTCGGTGAAGAATTTTTTCCTAATATCCAGTCTAAACCTCACCTGGTGCAACTTGATGCTGTTTCTTCTTGTCCTATCACCTGTTATTTGGGAGAAGAGACTGACTCCCACCCCTCTACAACCTCCTTTCAGGTAGCTGTAGAGAGTGATAAGGTCTCCCTTCAGCCTCCTTTTCTCCAGTCTAAACAACCCCAGTTCGCTCAGCTGCTCCTCATAAGCCTTGTGCTCTAAACCCTTCATCAGCTTCACTGCTCTTCTTTGGACACACTCAAGCACATCAATGTCTCGTACTGAAGGGCCCAGAACACAGTACTGGAGGAGTGGCCTCACAAGTCCCAACTGCAGGGGTGCGATCACTTCCCTAGTCCTGCTGGCCACACTGTTTCTGATACAAGCCAGGATGCTATTGGCCTTCTTGGCCACCTGGGCACACTGCTGGCACATATTCGGCCAGCTGTCAACCAACACCCCCAGGTCCTTTTCCACCAGGCAGCTCTCCAGCCACTCCTCCCCAAGCCTGTAGCACTGCATGGGGTTGTTGTGACCCAAGTGCAGGACCCGGCACTTGGCCTTGTTGAACTTCATACCATTGGCCTCAGACTATCAATTCAGCCTGTCCAGATCGTTTTGTAGAGCCTTCCTTCCCTCAACCAGATCAACACCCCACTCAACTTGGTGTTGCTAACTGCTCCAGTGTGGGTCTCTGACAGGGTCACAAGTCCTGCCAGCAAACCTGCTTCTGTGTGGGTTCCTTTCCATGGTCCACAGGTCCTGCCAGGAGCCTGCTTCAGCATGGGCTCCCCATGGCTGCAGCTTCCTTCAAGACACATCCACCTGCTCCAGCATAGGGTCCTCCAAGGGCTGCAGGGGGACAGCCTGCCTCGCCATGGTCTTCAGCACAAGCTGAAGCACAATGCTCTGGTGCCTGGAGCATCTCTCTCCCTCCTCCTTTCCTGATCTTGGTGTCTGCAGAGTTGTTGCCCTCACATTTCCTCACCCCTCTCTCACAGCTGGTGTGAAGCCTTTTTCAACATTTCTTACATATGTTATCATGTCTGATGGGCTCAGCCTTGGCCAGCAGTGTGTCCATTTTGGAGCTGTATGGTACTGGATCTGACGGACATCTGACAGCTTCTGGCATCTTCTTACAGAAGCCACTCATGCAGCACTCCCTGCTACCAAAACCTTGCTACATAAGCCATGTGTTGTCAAGATTAAGATGATGTAAAATAGACAGAAAACAGATGTCTAAGGAAATTATTAGCAAATATTTTGGATTAGGCAACGAAGAGGAAGTATTTTTCAGGATCTTGGGGCTGAATTTATGTACCTGAAGTTAATCTAATTCACATTGTAGATATGAAGGCCTGCTTTAGCACTTTGAAAATGTTACCCTCTAGATCTAAGAGGAAATAATTACTCCATCTTCTCAATTTCTAAACACCTCTAAGTTATATATAGGGAAGTTTCCTTTGGTTATGAGATTCAGAAAAAGTACTTATCAGAAAGAGTACATAATTTCCACTCTTTCAAGAACTTTATACTTCTGGCCTTTCTTGAAATAACTCTTAGCAACTATTAAGTTCAGGCATACACTTCAGATATATGCTGATCTCTTTGTCCAAAAAACGGTTCTTAGGACTTTTTCACTATTAATAGTTTAAACTATCTGAGAATCACTGACTCCTTATTTGTCTTCTATCAACCATGACAAAAGAATTATACAAAGGAACGACTTCACCTTGCCAGCAATACGGAGAAAATATCAATAGTTGAGGTTGATAGAACACTACAACTATGTTAAAGCTACTTACTACAAATCACACATCATTGAGATGACAGCAAGAGAATTACATTGATGAAAGTATAAAATCTGATAGGTAGGAGAGAAGCTGGTCAGAAGACATCAGAAACAGTAAAATTTGAAGAGTTCTTCTTAATACTTCTTAGTCTTATTATACAAGAAGTATATTACAAGAGTAAAAATCCCTTGTGCAAACATAAGCTGGTTCAAATGTGAAGACAAAATAGGAAACACTCATTACGAAAGAACTTCTTGATAAAACATAGCAATCAAACCTACCATAGTTCAGAGACTGGAGTGGGGAGGAAAGAAAACAACCCAAAATACTCTCAAAGGCACAATGGAGACTCTATAAAATGTTAAAACAATAGCAACATTTTGTAAATGGAGTTGTACAATAAAAAAGGAATAAACAAAGAGGCTGTAAAAGTGGGAAGTTCAGAATTAGCATGAAAAATCAGCCCATTCTCACACACAGATGTCAGCCTTAAAATTTAAGGGAAATTGTGTCCAAATCCATATCCAAAATGCATCACTTAGTCTCATCTCTCATAGAAATTAATGTAGATTAAAAGTTTGCAGAGGAAAATCTATTTAAATTTACAGTATAGAGGTACTGAAAGCTATCTGATTTATATATGCCCGAATTGTGCCATTCTTCATGTTCTTCATATTTGGCTGAATGGTGTGCTTTAAATCACAACTCAAGCAAAAATAAATCACAACGTTATGAGAGTTTCAATTTTTTCGAAATGTATTTTACCACACTTAAACCACATTCATTCTCTTGCTTCAAGTTCATAAAACTGAACAACCTAAAACCAGTTTTATTGTAGTGCAATTATGGGTTGGCATGGAACTCCATAGTTGTTTTCTTGCCTTTTGTCATCCTTGAGCTAAACATAGGGAGTAGAAATACCAAAATGAGCCTGTGGTTGTGTCATTCACTACTTATCTTACCTATGATAATACGTAAGTCAGTGCAGTACAGTGGTTGAAGTCATGTCAGTATTGGAAACTGTTAGCAAAACTCTCTTTCCTTTCACTAAGGCTGAAATGATGCCTACTAAGTACAATTTAAATTCCAAATTTTTGCTCAAGTATTTGCATTATCTTTAAAGTTAATTTCTCTTCAGTAGGACAATAGGTTTCTTATATTAATAAACTTCTTGTTTACCAGAAGAGTTTGAATTCTTATTAACATATTGCTCTGTACAGAGCACTGCAATATGAAAAGCTATTATGAAGATACAAATTGAAGAAACATCAAAATAAACAAATTCATAGAAAAAAATATCACAATACTTGGACTACTGAGTAAAATTAAATAGTTTTGCCTTTTTGTGATCCTGTAATACTCTCCATAGATTCTTATATCACTTCAGTCATTTTAACATCTATATATAAGCTGATAATTCAAAAAGATCTTTCATGTCCTTGGTTATTTCATCCTGTCATCAGAGGGAGAAAACATATGCAGTGAAACAGTGGTATATGTACAGTTTAAAATAAACACCACCACCCTCCTCCCCCAAAATTTATGGATCTCTCTACCTATTTACATTGGAGGATAAAAGGTTTTAAAAATTCCTGGTATTTGCACTAAGAGATAGTAATGGTCTTCAGTTTCTGGAAAAGATGATTTGTACGCACCCTTTCTCTGATGAAAATGTCTTCCTGGCAAGAAAAACTCTTGCCTCTTTTTATTCAAGAGGGAAGAATTTAGTTTCTGCAAAATGGTTATTAAAAATTAATCCGCAAGATGTAATAGCTGGAAAAGACATGCACTGTTCACTGGGATGGCAAAGTGCAATAGCTCTGCTTCAGATGAAGAGGTGACAGATCTGTCAGTCCACATCAACGACATGCACAGATAAGTAAAAGTAAAGCAATCAATAGAGTGTACATACATCTTACACTACACATATATAAATACCATCACTGGCATAATTATGGTCTACTTCATCACTGACAGCCCAGTTTTGTACCTCTGCTCTAACGCCCAGTAGTCAGTACTCTCCAGCACCTCACTGTAGCAATTACATATCCATGAAGATAACATAAGAAAATTATTTCACTTAGTTTTCTTTGACATCTTGCTTCAGCTTAATTTCTTTCCCTCCTAATGGCAGTTTTAAGTACTATCACACAGTTAGCGTTTAGTCTGTCAGGAAGAGTTAAAGAAAACTCCTTTACCCAGAAAGCACCTGAAAGGCATCAGGAAATGTTTATCATAACTTCTTTATCCTTCTTTAAGTCTGGAAAGTAGAGCAGCTGAGGATGCTTAGGTCGGACAATATACTTTGCCTCTTTTCTCCTCTGGCAAGAGTACAACCAAACATGGCTTTAATTTAAAGAGATCCAATATTATCCAACAGGTTTGCATGAGGTCAGTATAGCCAAACACTGCTATATTATGAAGTAATGAATTAGTTATTCCCTTTGTTTTGTCCCTCATGTCACTAAATTACAGACTCAATGACACTGTGAACTAGAAAGGTAGCGTTGTCCCTTCCCTGTCTGATGAACCAGGGAAAGTCAAATGACGTCCCAAGAGTTGTGGGATCATTCCCCAGGCAGGAATGAAATGACTACCGGGTCTGCCTGATCTTGGTTCTCAGAGACACAGGGTGAGGTGTTCAGAAGTAATCTGAAATCATGTGGAGGAGCTACTGAGACCTGGACCCATGTCCTTTCACCAAGAGGTCTGTCTGTAGTAAGGTGGTAGGCAAAAAGTGTCTCTCCATCTACAGCGGCCAAGCCACTCCTGGCCAGGAATCACTGTGTTTCCACATCTAGAGCATGCAACTTGCCTCAGCAAGACTCAGTAGCTCAAGTGCAACCTTTGGCTAACAAATTTAGCAGCCAGATCTGCAATGCGCCCCATTAGCTTGCACGGTAGACACAACTAGCCTGTGCCTGACTCTATGGGTATCTAGAGTCCCTTTGGCAAATTATTCTCCTCCTGCCTGTCTGCATTTGCCAGGGAATAGATTTGATTTGGAGTTATGGTTTTACCTGATTTCTGGCTCATCACCTTTCCTGAACTCAACATGCAGACTAGAGTGTTTCACAATAATGAAAAGGAACAGCTCACTCGTGGCAAGCTAGGCAACAGTTCGCAAATATTAATATTTCTGTGGGGCAACTTACAGTGTTTACATAAACATTTACCTACCTCTCCACATCCTTGCCATTGTTGATTATTTCTCAGCTCACAAAATGCTTGGTGTGGTTTCAGGTCTACCTTTATGTTTATGCCTTTATGAGTGATGCCTATGTGCTGCAAAGCTGGAAATCAAATTTTATTATTAAAAAAAAAAGTTTATTATTGTAAGATCATGCTGTCACAAACAGACACAAAATTGAACACTTTTGGTTGTGTATTTCTTTATATTTTACCATGATTGCACATAGTTTTAAAGTTATGAAGGTGGATAATTAGCGGAATCATGTTCTTCCATGAAGAGTTTGAGAAGATAGTGAGTCCAAATTGGAGTGCCAAAATATATGTCTCAGGAAATTAAGAGTAGCATGTGGAAACGCAAGTTTTCACTACTGAAATATAGGTCGGTGTAGTTCTGTTTTGCTTTGCTTTTTAGATAAAAGTCACTTGGGATGCCATTGATTTCTTATTCCTGAAGGAATTTAATAAAGTGAACTGGTACTGGTGCTCTAAATGTAAAATGTACTGCCTTCTTCATTTATAACAAATCTTACTTAATGCATGCTGAAGCATGATGCACGTACTTATCTTAATGCTAATGGGTCAATATGTAGACTCAAGAAGGTGGACACTGAATTATTTAAGTAAAAGGCTTTAAAAAAGAAAGTATGCATATGTAGCATGTATTTTTGTACATATAATGCTAAAAAGTTTTTAAAAACTTGGGGGTTTTTGCACCTTTAGTTCTGAACTTCTTCATAGCCCTTCAGAGGGTCAATACACTTGACCGTGAATTTCAGGAAAGTAAAAATATGATATGACAGAAGAGGAACAATAACAACAGTGAAGCCATAAGTGGTCTGACATTGAAGCTGGACTAAAGTGGACTACTTGAGATTTTAGACTAACATGATGTATACAGGAATATTAATATCTCTGTGACTGTGTAATGCATTTGCAGGTGAAGCAATGAAAGGTTGACGCTTGAGTCCTTCCGAGTAGTTTGTATTTGAGAATTCAAAAACAGCACATTTGGGCATCGACAGAAGATTAACCAGATGACAGAGATTAGATGTTCTATAGGTTTCTTTCATCCAGCTGTAGAAAATCAAAGTAAGCAGTCCCTAGCACCTGTTTGGTGCCTGAAACTGATGTATGTCATATGTCAGTGTAATAAGCAAATATAATTTGATAGATAGATAAAACCTGAACTGTAATTCATCATGATATATACCTTTCAAATAATATAATTTTGAAATTAGTTGAGTAATGAACATATGAATTATTGTGTAAATTACTATATAGGCATGATTAAGTTTTTTCTTGGAACAGAAAAGGTATAAACATTGATGAAAATAATTCATGATTATTCTGGATCTATTCATAGTTAAGTCAAGTAGTTTACCAATCCTCATCAAATTCATAATTCAGTGTAATCAGTAAAAGGACATTAACTTTTTGCCACAAAGTGAGATTCAAAACAGAAACTAGAACAGCATTCACACGAGGTTTTAAGCTTTTTAGTGTAGTTCCTGATGAAAATGGGTATAACATTAAATCTGTTCATCTGTCTTACTTCACCCTCATGCTTTTTAATTTATTAGGTACATCAATCATCAAGCAATCATTTGGGGAGCTGGCTTTAAGTGAAACCAAGGGAAAGTAAGAAAAGCTGAAATTAAAACTGAACTGGACAAAATATGGCAGTTTTTCCTGGAAAGATATCAGCACTTTATTTTGATATTTTCTAGAAATGTTATTTTCCTCTTTTTTCTCTCCAAGTTCTTTATGTATTTTTCTTCCTCTTTATCTTATCTAAAAAAAAGGGAAATGCAAGCAAAAAATAAAAAAAGAGTGGCAACCGTTGCAATAGAATACAAATTTGCTGTTTATTTTTCTTGAAAGGGAAAGATTAGTATGTTTGCTGACTTTTTAGAGTAGCAGCCCATTTGCTTATTATGTACTCAGAAAAAAGAAATCACCCTTAATTAACATGTCTGGTAGTTGTGTGACTAGAAGAGTTTAGCATAATAAAGATAACCAGATGGCTGTGTGGGGCTGAGCTTCTGGCTGCGGTTAGCCCACACCACCAGCAGTAATATTCTTTTGAATTGTGTGACACGGAGAGTCAGCCATTTCTTTCCTCTCAAGAGACTTTGCGTGCGAGGTCCACTTCAGCAAATACACTGATCTATAGAGCAGTTGCCTGCCTGTGAGCTAGTCACCCCAAATTCTCGTTACAGTCGACGGAGAGTAATAGGCATTTTGAGAGAACAATCGTGCAATAACTGTACTATTCTTTTTTCTTGACCAGAAAAAGAACTTGAAGTGATTAGTTAAAGTGTAGATACATTTAATCTGATGAATTGCACTCTTGCCACTTACAGTGGTAAATGAAACACCAAGTGGGTGTGCATCCTCCACTGTGTAAATGGAAAAAAGAATACTGAACGCATGAAAGAAGAAAGGGAAAGGGACAGAGAGAAGTAAGCATGCTTGACTTAATGTAGTCCTCCAAAGGAGATAGTATGCGGCTTATATGATAAGATATTCTGTGCTGGAAATGAGTGTAAAAAATCTGTCAAGCAAATTTTGTGAAGAACACAGTCCTGGATGATAGTTTCAATAATATACCTAAAAAGTTTTTAAATCAGATAGTCTGTCACTGATGTGCTGGGATACATTTTTTTTTT
>VYZM01018709.1:11646-39530 GCA_013398915.1 Dromas ardeola | reverse complement strand
TTTTTTTTTTTTTTTTGTAATCTAAAGCTACAACAAACAAGTTTGAAGAGAAAACACTAATACCAGTGAATTTATCTATTTTTCAGTTGCTTCAGAGGGGAAGAGTCTTGCTGGAATTATCAATGAAATTGAAGTGGAACTATACTCACCAAAGCACAAGAAATGCAGCACAACTCACATGAATTTGAATATCATAGAATGGTTTCGATTGGAAGGGACTTTAAAGATCACCTAGTTCCACCCTCCCTGCCACGGGAAAGAACACCTCCCACTAGACGAGGTTACTCAAAGCTCCATCCAACATGGCCTCGAACACTTTCAGGGGTGGGGCATCCACAACTTCTCTGGGCAACCTGTTCCAGTGTCTCACCACCCTCACAGTAAAGAATTTCTTCCTAGTATCTAATCTAAATCCTCCTTCTTTCATTTTAAAACTGTTACCGCTCATCCTATCACTAGTCTCCTTGATAAAGAGTCCCTCTCCATCTTTCCTGTAGGCCCCCTTTAAGTACCGAAAGGCTGCTATAAGGTCTCTCTGGAGCCTTCTCTTCTCCAGGCTGAAAAACCCCAACTCTCTCATCCTGCCCTCATAGGAGAGGTGTTCCAGCCCTCTGGTCATCTGCGTGGCCCTCCTCTGGACTCACTCCAACAGTTCCATGTTCTTCTTACGTTGGGGGTCCCAGAGCTGGACGCAGTACTCCAGGTGAGGTCTCACAAGTACAGGGTAGAGGGGCAGAATCACACCCCTTGACCATCTGGCCACTCTTCTTTTGATGCAGCCTGGGATGCGGTTGGATTTCTGGGCTGTGAGCGCACATTGCTGGCTCATGTTGAGCTTCTCATCCACCAACTACCCCAAGTCCTTCTCCTCAGGGCTGCTCCCAGTCCATTCACAGCCCAGCCTGTATCTGTGCTTGGGGTTGCCCCGACCCACGTGTAGGACCTTGCACTTGGCCTTGTTGAGCTTCATGATGTTCTCACAGGCCCATCTCTCAAGCCTGCCCAGGTCCCTCTGGATGGCATCCCTTCCCTCCAGCGTGTCGACCACTCCACACAGCTTGGTGTCATCAGCAAACTTACTGAGGCTGCACTCAATCCCACTGTCCATGTTGCTGACAAGGATGTTAAACAGTGCCAGTCCCAATACTGACCCCTGAGGAACACTGCTCATCACTGGTCGCCACTTTAACATCAAGCTGTTGACCGCAACTCTTTGAGTGTGACCATCCAGCCAACTCCTTATCCACCACGTGGTCCATCCATCAAATCCATGTCTCTCCAATTTAGAGACAAGGATGTCATGCAGGACAGTGTCAAACGCTTTGCACAGGTCCAGGTAGATGATGTCAGTTGCTCTTCCCTTATCAAGCAATGTTGCAACGCCGTTGTAGAAGGCTACCAAATTTGTCAGACATGATTTGCCCTTAATGAAGCCATGTTGGCTGTCACTGATCACCTCCTTATTTTCCATGTGCCTTAGCATAGTTTCCAGGAGGATCTGCTCCATGATCTTGTCTGGCACAGAGGTGAACTCAGTGGCTCTAAAAAATATTGTTTGAGATTTAACTTCCTTACCTTAGAAACTTTGTTAAGTGCCTAATGAAGCAGTTGCCCTAGTACAATAGATCTCATTCTCTGCATAATACATAACCTCTTTTCACAAAAGAGGTCCTATCTGACCAAATTTTGGCACCCAGGATGTAACCCATTTGAGGTTAAAGGTGTAGTCTAAGCTACAATTTGGGTTGTGTTATAGACATTGGAGAGAAACAGTTTATTTCAGGGAACGATTAGGCAGAGATAAGTGGTATTTAATCTATGAGGGGCAGGCTTCCCGTCTCTCTCCATTGACTGCAAATGAACCCTAATTCATTGGCATAGGCAAGTCTCCTCACTATGGAATAGTCAAAGGTAGGTAATAGGTCCTGGCCCTGATGTAGGCAGACATATTCTTCTAAAGAGCTTCCAAGTTATCCCTCTTCATTGACTGTGACTTTAAGTACTTATTTTAAAGAACTCTTCTCATGAAACGCCTAAGATTTAGTCACAAAATTATCCATGCAGATTAAGCAGAATAGATACCCCTTATCTTTTTTGTTTTAATTCAGTTGTTTTAATCAGTATTTGTTCTATAAGCCAACACCAATAATATTTATACACAACAAGAAGTACAGATGAGCTCTCAAAACAAGATCTGTCTCTCACAGATGTATTCATGGCAGAAGTCAGATATAATGACTGATACCAGCTGGCTTTTCATTCTGTTGTACCTTTTCATGTTGGATTTTTTTTAGGCTTCAGGCTTGAGGGTCTTTATTGTACCAAATCAATTCAGCAGTGCATGGCTTTCATTGCATGTGTAATAGTGCATATTTTGTGGAAGCTGAATGATGCATTTTAAGAGTGAAAGTTCATTATGAGGATGTGATTCAACCAACATATTTGCACTTGTATAACAGATCGTATAATATAGCAGAAGTTTAATAAATGGAACAATTTTAATAAATTAAAATTAATTAAAATTAAAAGACTATTTCACATTTTTATAATTTATTCTCTAGAAATTGGCAACTATTATAGAAGCATATACTATTTTCCTTTCTCCTAACAAATAGCTCAGTAGAGGTATGGCTCAGTATCTTCTTTTCATCTAAACCTCAATAACTGAGACATGCTGGTAAAAAATATAAAGCACTGCTTATAATGTTAGAAGTAAACACAAAGGTGGTCAGTATCAAAACTAGAATCCCTGATTCTTAGCTCTTCCTCAGCAGCTAAACATGGACAATATGGTGAGGGGGAGATTAGAGGCAATGGCACTTCAGAGACGAAATTTTGTATCATTACTGCCTGGAAGTGATCAGACAGGAAGGGCTGAAACCATCTCAGAGCATTCTTGAAGACAGTTGTTAGATCACTGGCAGAATTCATGATAAAAACAGAAGCATGATGAAAACTCTGGAGAGACTTAATTCATACATTCATACATAGTATTTATCCCTTGCCTGTGAGTTTGGCCTTGGTATTTAGCCCTGTCTGTATTTTCTCTAAAACTCACTATGGCGTTTTTGTAAGCTCCTTCTCCACTTACATTTTGTTATGGAAGCCAGACTTCTGGGCTAGCAGAAACACAGATTAATAGAATGGCAAAACCACCCAATTGCATTGAATTTTAATCTTGCAGGTATTAAAGTAAATTCACATTGACAGAACCCACCTTCTTGAATCAAAAAGCAGAAGCAGATGTCTGTAAATGTCATTCAATTCATAAAATAATAAATTCTGTATACTTTACATATTCACATTCAAAATCACCGATAAACATTGGAGTTAGTGGTTGATGAGTAATAAGTAAAATCAACTCCAGTTTCACCTCAAGAAGCAACATAATTTACATTTATGGGGTATTATTTGTATGTATTATTTATAGAGTTTTTCAAATGCTACTGGTTGTCTTATTACTTTTAGAGGCTATTTTTCTGCTTATAAAGAGGATTTTTACAGCAGAACTGTTCACAGCTGGTTCAGTTGCCTTTGCAAACAGTCAATGTTTTCTTTCAGTCCTGGCCAAATCTGCCAGTAGGTGAAACTCATAACTGGGAAATTAAAGCCTCCTCCTTCAGGGCTAGCATGCTGCATGTGGTGGCCTGGCCAAGTGGAGAGTGCCTCTCTCTGCTGAAGTTAAATGCATGCTGATTGACCACCTGATGTGAGCTCTACTTGGCTGCACCTGAAGTAGTTCAAATTGCCTTTGTAGATGGAGTGGTTGTGTGATATTAATCTCTTTCTGGAGCAATCCTCTCTCAGTTTTTGGGATGGTAACTAGTTCAGAGGGAGATGACCTGAAGGTGGATATAGAGTTCATTGCACTAAAGAAGGCTATGGTATGTGTGACTATAGGAAACTGAAAAAATGTGGTGGAAGTTATACCCTGATATTTCTGTGTTGGAGAATTTAGTGGCCTACTCACTCTGCTGAAGTGGGCACTCTGTTCTGCCTGTTCTTCCCCTGATCTTGTGTTTTCTCCTTTTATTTCTTTTAACCTTCTTGCTTTTTGTATAGAGAAAATCTTGCCTATGGAAGAAGAACTAAGATCAGATTATTTAGATCTATCTCACTGCACAGCGGGTGCAAAAGTCTTCTGGTTCTGCCCTGCTTGGCAATTCCTGCAGCAGAGGTGTAAACATGGTTGCTGCATCTCACTGCACTGACATATTTAGCAGGGCAGGAAGCTCGTTCCAACTATTCCCTACATACATTCTTACATCCTCCCCTATTTTGCTTCCTTCTTTCGAAAAGTGTATTGCAGTCTGAACTTCCCTGTAGACTTTCATCTTTCAGGGAAAGTCTGTATAGTGTTACAGTGTTTATATATAGGTGAAATCAATACAGGTATGGTTTTCCCATAATATAAGCTCCCTTCCTCCCAAATTCTATGCATAAATTCTAGTTAAATGAACTCAAACTTCAAAAGATTATGACTATAGAAGAGCCTGCAATGAGAATTTCTAGAAGCTGAACTTCTGCTAGCATTTCAAGTGCACTAAAAACTGGCTGCACTGTATCTGTTAGAATTTATTAATAAACAATAAGACATTGAGAAAGTGAATAGTTAACAGAAACTAAAATAGGAACTCCACAGATGGATAACGTTGCTAAGTCAAAACTGTGGGAGAAAGTGTGACTTTGGAGCTTTCTGGTATTGCTGATTTTGATTTCTGTCATTGCTGTTACTGGTTGATATTGGTTCATTAACTGTAGATGTTTTGCATATCATTTCCCTAGGCTGTGTGTTTGGAAGAGAAGAGCCATGATTCAGGAAAATATGGCTTGCCCAGGTTTTGTGAATTCTTTCCTTTGAAGGTAATAACTGACTTCTAAATTCTTTTGTTTATAGTCACGCTAACCTACAAAAACACCAAACCTCGGTCTGATGGTGGCGAACAGTCTGAACTTGTAATCCAACTGATGAAGTAGCATCTGAGTAGAACTCATCTAATAAAAAAGCTGTGCTCTTCGTTACCTATGCCTCCATGCGCACCTTTAGGCCCACAACACATAAAGTTATTAAATTGTTCATTTTTATTTGCTCAGGCCATAACTTCTTCATATTTAAAGCAAATGTTACTTGTGAGTCATCTTTGCTTTTGGAATTCAGCCTTACTCGGTAACTTCCTACATAGATTACAAAAAGAGGTAAATTGCATGCAATGGCAAAACTAGTTTGGTGCTTTGCTAAGAGCAAAGGATTGGACGATTGGAGCAGCCCTTTCTGCATGCACCTAAGCTTCTGTGGGCACTACACTGATGCTTAAATAAGAGTTTAATTGAAAGCTTTTAGTGGGCTTCTGTCCATTTTTGTGCTCTAATGGCAACACTGATCTTTTTTAAGTTGTGGGTTTTGTTTCTTTTTTTTTTTTTTTTGTCTGCTACAGCTGAAGTTGGTCCCCTTCTCACTGTGGAATGGCTGCTTTCTTCAACATAACTTCAATGTATAGTTCTGTAATTTCCTATGTAACTCCCTTTCCCATGTGTGACACAGTTGTAGGCTCAGCATTTACCTGCCCAGCGCGTTCTTCCACTGCTGCTTCCTGCCTTTCTTCTTCTGCAAATTTGCAACATGCCTGCTCATGTGAGTTAACATTTAATGTTTGTGAGGTTTTGGTTCCTTCCGTGCCATGCTTCCTTCGATGTAGATTTTAAGTGAACTTATACCACCTCTCAGGCAATAACAAGTTCTGCCACTAAATCAAGTTTAGCTCACAAGTTTATTGGTTCTTCCTTGGCTTGGGGAAGAATGTGTTCCAGATAAAATCGTGTTCTCAATCATTTTCTCTGGGAAGAAAGTTATGGCCAATAAAAAAACATTAGCAGATGTGTGTAAATAACTTCAACATCTAGTTCAAGCTGAAGTTCAACTTGAACTTACAGTACTTTGTTGGCTGGCAATAACACAGTTAAAACCCCTGAGCAATACAGCTTCACAACTGAGTTCCAAATTCACACATCATTAGTTTCTTATTAATTTTATGATTCCTAATGAAGTAACTTTTGAGAATGGCATTAGGTCATAAGTAAAATTTAAAATCTGTTACTTAATAACACAAACAATTTGCCTAAATGGCAGAGTTAAGGTTAGGTTAGTGTACAGTCCATCCTTGGTGGCCCTTTGTATTTGACTCTGCAATGATATTTTAAATACAGTTGTTCTATGTGAGACACAGCTATAGTAAACTAAATATTTTTTTTTTTAAATCTGGTTTTATGGACCTTACTATTTACTTATCAACATTTTTTTTCTCTGTTCATAATTAAAAAAACATGAATACAAGTTCAGTTTAATCATGAAGGTAAGTTAAAATGGATGTGTTTTCTCCTAAAAATCTGCATATCATTTTTCACACAGAATCTTAAAGTCAGCAATTACTTTGGGACCAATTCCCAAACTGAATAAAGATGTCATTTTCCTAGAATGATTTTAGTTTGATATATAGTCTGCTTAAAATTCACAATCTGTGACCTTGGTAAGATGAACTAGAATTTGCAAACTATATATTTCTACGTAGTAGAAAAACTTCTCATAGTGTTGGATGTTTGAAAGTTGGTTGGGTTTCGTTTTGTTTTTTTCCCCAGTTAAATAAATGGATAATCTGTAGCTGGCATGCCTGTTTAGAAGACCACCAATCTTGAGATCAAGGAACAATGAAAGCAAAGAGTTCCTTGCCTACCTCTCCGAAGACAATGTAAGAGTTCTTCCTTCATGACTCTGTTGACATTTACTGTTCACAACTCATGCATTTCTAATAATCTCCATAAAATGTCAGCATCTTCTCTTATGGGCACTTCTGGAAAATCACTTCAGCATCTGCTGTCTATTGCCCTGTGCCATTTCTCAATACTAAGCCATTGGGCTTGACAAAAGGCTAACCCTAGTTCCTCTGTGTAAGAGCAGATAAGGGTGACTGAGTAGAGTAGACAGTGTGCGCTGTTAGAGCAGTTATGTTACAGTCTCTTGCCTTTACCCGCCTCTCCCAACCTCTTCTTTTGGCACACACCCATGAAATGAGGAAAATACCATTACTTCAGAATTTCAAAGTACAAGGGCCAAAACACAATGTTTGTGAGGAAAATGTAGGTAGATGACCTGGAGTTTTGTGATTTTGATTAAGGTTAAAGCAAACTTTTGCAGAAGTGGTCAAGCTCTATTTCTTCGCTCCCAGGTCATATTCACTAATGCCTAAGTTTGAAATGAAAATAATTGGGGAAGGTGGATTTCTCTAACTAACTGGGAAAAGAAGCTTTATATCTTTGTACTGCCAGGTGCCAGATACAGGACTCGCAAAGCAGGTTGTCATTGATTTTATGAGCAAAATTTGGCATTGTGCTCCTATTACATTTACACCACATTGCATATACCCTTGGAAGGTTTTTTGACTGAAAATTGTGTGTTTAGTATAAGCAACACAGTGTTGTCCCAACAGTATGGACAGGCATTAGCATCTGCACACTATTTCACATCTATTTCAGAACTGCTGTCCTCCCTTGAGTCATCGGTAATATTCATATTCTCTTAACATTCCTTGCCTGTTGTCTGCATTAGAGTACATAGCAAAGATGTGATTTACCTTCAGATAAGATGGCTCTGTTTATGTGATGTTGATATTCATGTCTTGTAAAAGTTCTTACTATTTGCAGAAGAGGCAGGTATTAGACATTCCTCTCACATTTCAAGGGGAGCTAAGGCCAAAATTCTCACCACCTACCTCCAAAACTAAAAAATGCTATGACTTCCTTTGCTACAGTTTCTGTAGCTGCTCTGGATAGTGAACCTGCTCTGTGAAAAAGCCACTAGACATCAACAGTGCACACCTATATATATGCATAGACAATACTGCAACTAAATATGTGTTGTTTAATTAATGACATGTGCCATCACTCCTCATTGTGACTTTGTTCTATACTTACTACATTCTCATAGGTACTCTGATTCTGCTGGAAACCTGTTGACATGCCCATGGACAATATACACAACTATATTAAAAATGTTCCTCTAAAAAAAATCTAATGTATTGGCTCTGTTATAGCAAGTACTGTGAGAAAAGCTGTTCTTGAATTTAGCAACCTCTAATCATACTAAAGGCAACATATAGGGTAAAGAGAACATACAGGGTAAGTAGCTGACCGCCTTTCCTCGCAACAGGTGCATTGCTGTGTTGCAAAGACTGTGCTGTGTGACTTCACCTTGATGGGAGCAGCAGAAGAATGCGCTGCTTTTTACGCTCTTGGACTACCCTGGGAAACATAAACTGGGTTTTAAATATGCAAGTTGGGTCACTAAACTTTACATATCAATGCTTCTCCCATTACTCAATATTATAGTTAAAACTAACAGTTGAAACTTTCAATACCTACACACTTGGAAGTTATTTATGTTTTCAGTCTGTAGAAGTCCCAGTCTACAAAGGTACTCTGGGCTGAAGGTGACTTTACTGGGGATAGGCATTTAAAGAGACAATAGGTTTTACATTCCTTTTGAAGGTTTGGGGTTTATGGATGATTTGTATTAGAGGTTTGTGATCATAACTCAGATTTAGTCAAGCTATTGAAATATCTCCATTTTAACTTAATCTGGAAGTGTGTTCTTCTCAAAAAGCCCAAATGTGGCCTAGCATCGCCAGAGGGTGAAACACCTCCTGCTAAAATAATTAAGATTCCTAAGCTTCGTTAGATCTGATGAATTATAACGTGGTGATCAGTTTTACCTTGTGTTAACTACAAAAGTTATTTATGTCCAAGGTACAAATTCAGTGAAATGAATCCCACTGTGAGCCCCTGATGCAGATCTGGGGAAAAGGGGAAAGAGGGGAAACAGGGCAAAAATAAGTTCCAGTACTACCATAACTAACTGACAAAATAATGCTTACCATTACTGTTAATGATAAGAAGAAAAATAATAAAATATGAGTGTCCGTAGTGTGGATGAGTTACTTCTGCAGCCTGGTGTACTTAGATAGATGCCTTTAAATTTTTATTGCAGTGATCTACCCATGTGCTTGAATGGGAGCCTGTGGATATGCTGACCTAAAACATAAAAATCTCCTGCAGTATTTCACAGCATCCTTAAGGGATTCCATCTTCTTCCATTAGGATAGTTAATTTCATGCAAATTAAATATTTTACAGTATGTAGGTGAATGTACATCACCTGTTGAAGTCTGGCAGGAAATCTTTTGGGTGTGGCATGAGGTTTGACTTCCTCGAATAAAAACTGATTTAAATTAACAGCAATGAAAGGCAACTTTGGAAAGTAGGAAAAAAAAGTTACAGAAAACACCAATTTGGTCATCTGAAATCGCCGTTTTAAGGTTATTGCAGTGTGAAACAGACTATGGCATAACTGATTATACAACGTAAGCATTAAAAAACCCCATGCCTCTTCCCCTCTTTCCTCCCAATCCACATTAAGCTGACTTTAAAGGCAAACCACCACGGTTTCTCTTCACTCATGCAAATGTTCAGCTGTGTAAAGAAACAAAAAACAAAACAAAAAAAAAACCAAAACAAAAAAAACCACCAAACTATTTCATGACAGGTAGTCTGGGAATTTTGAGCTGCAACTACTGGACAAAATGAGTAAAACTACATTAACTGTAGCCTGCATAATAAAGGGAAACAGAATGGCTCTCATCTACTAATAACTAGAAAAAACCTGCAACTAGTACACCTATTTTTAATGTACCTGGTCAATAAATATTTTGTTCAGGATATAATCTTGATTCAAAGCCTAATATTTAATGAACTATCTGATATATTAGATATAATTTTGAACTCAAACCAACAAAATGGTATATTAGAACTTCTTGATTTAGATATACAGCATCTTCAAAAGTGTCTGCAAATGTGTTTTCACTTTGTGACACCTCTTTCAGTGTCCCAATAGGCTTGTGTATATTGAGAGTGAAACCATCACTCTTCTGCTTTCTAAATTTTAAATCCCCTTTTGAGTCATGATTTCTAGTTTTAGAACCTCAGAAATAGCATTTCACTGAATTTTCAGAGGAAAGTTTGGTTTAAGATGACCATGCTGTTGAAAATGTCTCTTGTCTCTGTCTTTTCCATCATCAGGCCACAATTTCCTGGGGGGGGCGGGGGTACCTGAAGAGATGGGAGCATGCAGGTGCAGATGGAAACATCACACAACACACTCAACAGGTATAGTCTGATGTCAGAGAGAAATTAATCTTATGGCTAGCTGTTACCAGTAGAATACTATTCCCTCTTTTTGTAGGATTAGGTTTGGCTGGGTCACCTTGAGGGCAGATGAATGACCTAACATAAGGAAAGACGCACTGCAGTTGCTCATTTGGCAACAGAGAGATATCAGATCTGATTAAATGCAGCATTAAACTTCACACTAATTCTTTGGTACCATGATCGTCTAAGAGAACCAAGCTTTATCAATCTTTATCCATTTTGGAAACCTTTATTAATATGGAACATCTAAAGCTTCAAGAGGATATTAATTTATAAGAAAAAAAGCTTACTGTAGTCTAGGAAGTCTCAGGAAGATATGAATGCAATGATCTAGTAAGGTAAAAATGGAAAGGTATGGATGCTCTTGGATGTCTACATTGCATTTTTCAGATGCCTATTTTTCAGAACCAATTTAATCTGTCACTCATAAGCATAATAAATGCTGTAGCTGGTATATTTTTAACTGCAAAAAACCTCAACAAAACATCCCCCCCCCCAAAAAAAATAAACCGAACAAAAAACAACCACAAAAAAAAACCCTCCACACCATGTAAAGGAGGTTAAATATTGTCAACAATTTAAGTAGAATTTAACAAGATGTTAAATAGGTGATGAATTTTGTGTTCTTCTCTCTTAATTCTGATCATTTAAAATAAAGATTAGATGAAGAAATAAAGACAATAGTTTTTTTCTTTTGTTGTTTTGGTTTGTTTTAATTTCTTCTTTAACCATTATAAATTTTCTTTTTAAATAAACTCTACTCTTCATAAGGACATATGCTTGTTCTGGTTGGCAAAGTGTCACAATAATGATGATTTTAGTTTATCAGTTTAGAGTTCTGGAATGGAATATTAATATTAGCGAATTACAGTGTGCATACAAGGTATAATAATGAAGAGGGATGGTGTGAGGAAAAGCAGCACATTGTAATGAGCTCTAAGCATAAAAAATATATACTATTGCTGTAATAAGAGATGGTATATATATATGGCTGATTCACGAAGATGTGTCCAATTAGTAAGTCTTCACAATAACAGGGTTCACAGAAATGGGAAATCTAGCAAGGCTCTTGGGCCTACTTTCAGAGAGAAAGTCATTCTGCAGAGAATAAAATACCATATTGTACTTTCCTTTTTTATATAGCTCAGAAATTGTCATTAATCTCCAGTTGGTGTGGATCACGTATATATGTATATATATGCATATATAAAAATGCTATACACACTGCAGTGATGATAATAAAGTTATTAGCATTAATTCAAACCATTCCACATAGTACCCCAATAACTAAATATCATTTTGACACCTTCAGCTACTGAAACAGATCAGTGCAGGAGTGTATAACTTCACTTAAACATGGTGATAATGAAGTTTCTTGTCATCCATAGGAAATGGGCAGTGAGCTACTTCAGCCAGCAGCCATGCCTGCTCCTTCCATGGGGAATGGGCTATGGGAGTTTTACGTGACACAATGGTAGAGCACTTCAGGGGCCATGTAAAGGGGCAGTGTTAATGAGTAGACGATTTCAAATTATTAGCTCTCTAAATCAGACATGAAAACTGCTGTAAAGAAGCCATAGGAAAAAAATTACAAGGAAAACTTTTTACTTACCATGCTTTATTTTCTGTTTACCACAAAATGCCATGTTTTGCTGGAGCAAAATTAAAGCTATAAGTAGCATGACCTTGACTTGTTTGGTTTGTGCAGTTGTATAAATAAAACAAAGAATCATCTCACCCTATTGCTGTTGTTTTATTATTATTATTTTTAATTTGCCACCTGTCTTTGTACTGCGAGTAATGAGGACGGCTTTACAGAGTTGAAGAGTTATAAGTAAACCTGGTTGCATGCAGTGTATCTGGTTGCTGCAGAAAATCTCTATCTGTTAGCACTTACCACGGAGCATATGCCATGCTTTTTTTCTGCTCTGGCATTTGGAATAAATAGTATGTTTATTAACTAGTATAACATTTAGGGCTATGGATGAAAGCATCAGAAATCAAAAAAGGCTTTAGTCCACTTCATATGTGACATGAATTTTTAGTTCTCCTTCAGAATCCAGTCCTAGGTTACTGGTATCATGAAGAGATGAGATATTATGATAATTATTCTACCTATAGATACGTCTTAGTTCTATTTAGAAACTTCAGCATCATCCTGCTGATTTTAAGTTAGAATCTGCTTTTGGCGACAAAGCTGGTTGATTAAGAACTTTCTATTCTACTACTAGCAAGGAATAACTGCCCAATGAGGAAATCTAGAAGAGATTCTGATTTTTTTGCATGTATTTAGAGACTAAGAAGGGAAGAAATCTAATCAAGACAAAAAAAAAAAAAATTGTTGGATTCTTCTGTGTTTCCAAGTACAGGACTCCCACTAAGGTCACCTGGAGTTTGGCATATGTATATGCTGCGTGATGAATTAGGAGGGTGAAGCAGAACGCTTTCCGTGACTTTTGCAGCTCATTGAACTGACACTTCTTCTGTACTGCCTTTTACTTTGTTTCAGGGAGCTCTTCAACTGGTAAGTTATAATTTTAAATTCTTGATATGGTTTGAGCTGTGTAATATGTGAATATGCCAAAAAGCATGGTGTAAAACTGAAGATCTGCAGGAATAAGGTTCTCAGGATGAACTGTTAGATCCTGGCATTTCCTTTTGCTTTGTAGGCTTTCTCCCTTGCTGGTATATCTGGTGAATGCCAAAGAGAGCCTTCTTATAAGGGCAGGAATGCATGAATATGGCAAGATAAAATCAAGACAAAAAAATGTCTTGAAACTTGACATGCAGATTGTGTAGGTAATACCATACCTGGTAGCTGTTCTGCTTTCATTCCCTGTCTGCTTCTCTAATTTGGAATAAAGATCAATTTATTGAGAAATACTTTCTATCCCTAGTGAATTTTATAGAAAATACTTTTTATTGTAGAAAAGCATGCCTCTACATGCTGAAATTAAATAACAAACAGTAAATTTTCTGGTCAGTTTTTTCTCTATATTTGTGTAATTTAAGTTATCATTAATGTTATATATGGACCTATTTGCAGTATATTTTGCACTCATTTGCAAAATCTATACATATCAAGGATAAACTCTGATTTCAAACTGTCCAAGTTACTCTCAATGGATATAAAACTATTAATATCATATGTTATCAATAAAATACTCAAATACCAAATAGTCTTTTCCCTCAAAGGAGTTTAGCCAGCTGCCAATATTTCTTTAAAATGATACCTGGTATATACCATGTAGGATATAATGGTGTTGATAACATTTGAAGCAGTTTGAGCTGTAGTTCCAGGCTGCACTTCTGACATTGTGCAATCAGAACTGACTTTTTAATTTTTTTTTAAATTAATATTTGTGGCCTTCTCTTCTTCAAGGGAATTATTTGATTGATTTAGTTTCCTCATCAGGTTTTTTTTCTATTGTGCTGTCTGTTAGGCTCTTGTTAGTTGGTTCTATTGAGCTTGTGGAACAGTTTCAATCACATTTAACAAAGTATGAAGTGATCTAAAAGAAAGCAAGTTCCTCTGTGGCTAAAGAAAAGACACCCAAATGAGTGCCACTGCCACGGAGAGGTTGCTGCTTTCACTTATCAGAATACTGGATATCAGAATCCATAGGACAGAGTCACAGGAGAAAAGGCTTCTCAGTTTTGTATTAATCCTTGGGTTTTAATCAGATCAAATTAATATAACTGTCTGTGCAACAAATTCCTCTCCTTGAACAACAGAATATGTGAGTTTTAAGGAAATTTTTCTGCTTTGAAAATTTAACCAAAAATAACATCTTTCTGAAACTGCTATCTTAATGATAGTATAATTTGAGGTTAAATAAGGCTTCTGAAATAGTAACTATATTCTTAAGTGTCTGCAGAAACTGAAAGCAGCAACACACCTTCTCCTTTGATAGACACGTTAAGGAACTAAGTAACATGAGAGGAGTGAACTCATGCTAGAACCGTAGAGTCAGGCCTACGCTAGATGGCACTTGAGGCTCCATTTATTCAGAATATGTCAAACTGCAGTAGCTGGAGTTTTGGTTCATAACATTTCTTGTGTCTGTCTGACATGAGTCACTATTAACTCTAAAATGAGATTTAATAATTCTCACACAAGTAGTAACATATCAGGGAATAAATATTTCAAATTGTAACACATATTAAAAACATTTTTGCATCCTATATATGCCTCTGGAATAGATCTATGTCATCCTTATGGAAGTCCTTTAATGTATTCTAGAAAAACTATTTCTTGATTAGCATTCATAATTGTCCTCAGGCAATTTTCACACACTTTCCAGTTTACTCTCTCATCACCTCTTGTTAACTGGAGGTGATTTAAACAAACAGCCTTGGACCATGTACACACATCTCAGCTGAGGCATTGATAACGTTTATCAGAATGAAAGCTTGGCTTGCACTAATTTCATCTTGGAAGTACACCTTTAAACAATAGAGGTTGCTTTGCTGGCATCTGAAAGTGTCTCCATTTAAAATGTTATCTCTTTTTTTTCTTTTTGGTTGTTGTTTGGAAGGCACAGATGCTTTCTTGCCAGTACTTCTATTGCCATATTTTCTATTGTGGTACTGCCCAAAGTGTGTCAACTGCTTATACTGGAGTGAAAGGACAAGGTGTTTTCTCCGGACTTCCTCTTCAGTACGTACCAACTTGTCCTTTGGACACACACACACGCACAGAGCTCTTTAAAATTCTAATGCATTTACTACAAGATATAATAAAGTGTAATGCTCTACGTACGATTGCTGAGCCTGCAGAGGGAAAATGTGATGAAGAGTAAATCAGAAAACAGCGCTTTTTGTCCAGTGAAGGTAAAGGTGCTGTGGATAACCCACAGAATGGTCAGGTCTGGTGTCCTGCATCGTGGGGGCAGCAGTGGAGAAAACCCTCTCTTTCTTCTTCTTCTGGAGGTTGTGACTGTGCTTTTTTTTATAGGTACTTGTTACCTCTTCTGTGTTTTCACCAAATGTGTGATGTTTTATAGATGTGGGATATGCAGTCTTTGTAACATCCTGTAATAGGACGGGATAGGGCTTATGAATCTCTCCAAGTTGTACCCTTTTAGTGACCAGTAATTGACGACTGGGGATCTGTCTGTGCTGTTGGTTCTCCAGTGTTACCCTGTGCTCGTCCTCTGGAGACCTGTGCTGTGCTCTCTGCCCGTGCTCCGGGGGATACCTGCCGCAAGAGCTTATTGCATGTGCCTTCAAATTAAGACAGACCTGCCCCCTGCTTTTCTTCATCATAAGCCTGCTTGTGGGTCTCCTTGTGCTTTAATCATCCACATGTTTAATGGCAGAACAGATTCATTTTCCACAGAACTGGCTCTTAGAAGTGCTGAGCACAATCCCACAGGAAGTTAATGACAGCGTTAAGCACTGAGCGATTCCAAAATATCACATCCCACATATGATAAGCAGTTGTGCAAAGGCAGTTATGCTTAGTAAGAGGAATAAGCACCCTTCAAGGTGAAGAACTGCACTTTGTAGATGACTCTTAAAACAAAATCTTTAATGGTGACTTAGATCAAGCTTTCCATGGAGCATTAAATCTCCTTTATTAATAAAGAAATCAATTATCACACTCCAGCAATTTACCATTAACATTCGTTCTGCATCACTTAAAATGTTGAACAGTCATAATCGTAAGCAAAGAATAGAAACAAAGAAAAGCTGTCCCCTAATTCCCAAATAGTGTTTTAATTAAATTTCCCACAGAAGGGGATCATTCGTATTACAAAAAAAGGAATATAAATCTTAGGGTTCTTAGCTGTTGCCTTAGCTATTAGCGTTTTTGCTAGTTATTGTTGACATAACTTCAATTTGTCAGGCACATGTTTTTAAAATGCGCCTTTTATCATAGTCTAGAGAACGATTTAGTCAGTATAATAGTCTCCCAAGATGTGCCCCATAGCCTCTGCCAGGGTGGAAGTAATGGGCATGCTGTGCTTTAATCTATAGAGCACACTTCAGCGGGTTAGTATTCCTGGAGATGACCATGTTAATATAGCATTCTTCAGAAACAATACACATCTCACTGAGCCATCACAGCATGCTTTCAAATTGGGAAAGGGGCAGGGTTCTTACAAGTCAATGAGAAAAAAGGGCAAAGTGTGCATGTGGGCCAGCGCACTTGCTATGTCGAAGAGTCACAGGCACAAATCAATTGTTAGAAATGAATACATGAGAGGTTTTAGCTGTTAATTCTTTAACCTATGCTTTATCCATCAACGTTGGAAGGGAAAGTGGTGTTATAACGCCCATTAATTAATAGCAGAGAACCGTAAGATCCCTTTAGATTTTTATGCTGGATTAAACAAGCTCAAGGTTTTGCCAGTAAGAAAACTTTGCTAATGTTCAGGCTAAGTCTGCACTGATGGTTTCACACCATTATTGTTTCAACTGCTGCCTTGTACTTGCTTGACAATTCTTCATCCTTCTTGGTATTCACATCGTCTTTTTGTTAAACACTTATGAAAGCTTATGCAATGCTGAATTTTCTATGCATGGTTTGATTAGACCAAGGTCATACAAAGCTGTCACTTCCTTAAGCATTTTACTGAAATGAAGTTTGCATCAATGACATTTTCTTGTTTTGTTTTAAATAAATAATGACAGGACTCTCTATAGTTGGCCTGCTGCTCAGGGTTAGCAGATGCTCTTTGTTGTACAGCTCGGTTTCCCAGTGGAATCAACGGCAGGAGGTTTGGGTCTGGGTGCAGTTTGCCTTCTTCACTTGCACTCATGCGGACTGGTTCTGGAACAGACAAAGTCACAAACACGTTTCAGGACTCTTACCCTCTCTGCCATGACACATTCCCAGAAAATAAAGGGACCTCAAACTGTGGGTAGATAAATTAAAATAGAGAGTAAATCTTTCTTCAATGTGTCACAGCTTCCCACTTTCACTAGTACAACCAAAGCAAATAGCAACTTCTCGTACGTGTTGCCAAGAACGAACTTTTGCAGGGAGAGAAGTGTTGGAAGGTTTTATATGACAGTGCCAGTGGGAGACACTTGCTGTTAATCGGTATGTTTAGAAAAACAAATTTTGAATGGTTTCAATGGGAAATTATACAAAACACATAGGAACACTCGCTCTTGCTGTTAACAAGAACATTTCTGCAGAAAACAAAGAATAACACCAGCACACAGTTTGACTCAATGTTTTGAACTTTGAGCTTCAACCTCAGTGTTGTGTTCCACTCAGTAATATGCAAGGCCTTAATTACTGCATAAGTCTCAGGCCCCAAAAGGGATTTGAAACTATTTATGCCAGTGCAAACAATCTAAGAAACAAAAAAAAAATCGTTACAGAACCTGAGTTAACAAAAACATGCTCTAAAGAGTCTTGCTGTTTTTTGAAAGAAGTGACACATTGCTGAATTGCATAATAATATACTTCTAAATAGCTTTACTCTTCCTGCGCCAGAGGATTTACTGCAATAAAGCTGTGTACTCGGAGTAATAAGTTAATGACAGTGTTGTGAATTGTAATGCAGGACAGCTATGGTTCTGTGCTATATTTTTGTGTTTTAGTTCCTCCAAATTATATGTATGATTCCTGTACATATCACAAAGAGTGGAAAGAGGCTGAGTAAAAGCACTCAAGCTTCTTTTCTTGCAAAAGCAGCGTGAGATGCCTAAGGTGGGAGCATAACCCCTGTAATTTTCTGACACTGTAGGTACAGAGAGAGAGAGAAAAAGGCTTCTGCCAAGGGTGATTCAGAGGTTAAGTGAGCAGAGCTACTGTTTGGACATGACTTTCTGTTCAATAGCAGAGGAACCTGGGGGTGGGTCTGGGCCTTATAAGAGGTGTGTTTTTTAATTTGGTATATTTTTTTTTTGTTTCCTAAAGCCATCTTTCCTTTGTTAACTAAATTAATGGAGGTATCACAACATGAAAATTTGCTTGTCCGTTACATCTTTCAGCACTAAACGGCTCTGAGCCTAAATTTGGTTTCTATCCCAATCCTATCTGTATTCAGCATCAGTATTCAGTCAACTATTGTGACTCCTATTGTGACCCCTTGCTCACATAGATTACATATAACGTGAAATGAACTATGGGGCAAGGAAACATAAAGGTAACTATCACCAAAGTTTTGTGAGTTTGTGGTAATTACCCTCATCCTTATCCCTGTCAAACAGAACTTCTGACATTTGCATACGTGTAACAGTTGGATGAGGACTTAAATAACTGTAATTATGTGTACATTTGCTTTATTATCTTATTTATACTTCTAGTTTATTCTCAGAGTAGAAAATAGTTTATTTTTTAACAAAGTGAAATTCAAAACCAGTAATTGTAAACTGTTATTTTAAAGGATGTATGTGTATTGGAAATTAATGTCACTTTTCCTCCTGGAGTGTATTCAGAAAGGGACTAAACTTGTTTTTGAATTAGTGTCTATTCACTGATTCTTGCTAATATAAGATATTTTTGAATTTATGAATGGAAAGTGTTACAAAAATGAATAAAATCCTGAATCCTTTCATGTTATTCTCTCAGAAAGGAGACTTTTGATATGTAATGTAATACTAAGTTGTCTTCTGCCATCAGACTCTTAAATATTTGTGGAAAAGCATATGAGAAACGATACCGTTATAAAGTAATTGTAAGTAAATCAGTAGTGGGCTTTGTGAAATATTTCACATAAAGAAGATATAAACAAGCATCCCAGGGTTACTAAACTAGACTGTCACAATCAATTTTATCACAATGGAATCAGTCTCCGGTGCAATGGAAAAGCACTGCTTGATTATGAAAGTTGAGGTCTGTATTTACCTTGGCCTACGGTTGAATTTAGAGCCTCTTTTTACACCAGAGGAAGGCGGTAATACTTGCTAATGCATTTTGCCCCAGAACTGCAACTTACGCAGGTAAAGTCAAAACATGGTATTGGCACTAGACTGGCATACTCTAGGGCACTAGACATGTATATGTAGACAAAATCCAAGGATGTAAAAGATTCTGTTTTTAAAGGATTAGGTCGAGATCAACCATCTAAGTTTGAGGAAGATGCAGAAACCCCTGATAATCCAACCTGGAGAAACTCTCCAGCTTCAGGTTGATATTATTTCTGGAAAAGGGAGAGTTAATCCAGCAAGACTGAGAAAACACCAGCCCCCACTAGTCTTTCTTTGGTGTATATAATTCAATAGCTACTAGCTATTTCTTTCAGTCTGGGTTACCAAGCTGCCTTACTGAGGAATAACAGTTCCTCTATGAATTCTGTGTGTTTGTTTCATTTCAAATTTGTCTTGCAATATGTCTTTTAGGATGAAAAAGAGTCAAGTGTTTGGTGAAATTAAGGAATGGAGGGTTGTTTTTTGGTGGGTGTTTTTTTGGTTGTTTTTGGTTTTTTTTCTGTCTAAGTGAAGGCTTTAATCCTAGAGGATGTGTTGAGGGACTTGGTTTATTGGCAGCTATTTTTAACGACTATAAATCATAGAGTGGGAAAGACTAATAATCTTGGGAAAGCAAAAGTAAGTGTTTTGAAAGAAAGCCTTACTATTGCCTCTGTACAAGGTCAACAATAAAAGAAAATGGTGAGCAGATATTCTCTTCTCCCTTGGGTGCTATTCCAGGAACACACTAATACCACTAATACGATATTGTCTGTCAGTGGTTGTTCTGTGGAAAAATCGGGGAAAAATCAGTGAAAAATTCTAACAAAACCTTTGCATTTCCTCACTGAAAGTGTAAGTCAGAGGCCCAGAGTCCTAAAAACTACTGGATACTGTAATATGTCAAAAATTAACTATCAGGTCTCCAGGAATGATGCTTAGATTGTAAATGGGGCTATTATAGTTATTTTTTTCTAAGTTCAAAAAGTATATTGGGTAGCAGTCTTGAGAATTCTGGAGTCAGTTGGAAGAATTTGTCAAAAAGATTTTGAGAAAAAAAAGCCTTGAAATTATTGTGTCAAAGCAACTTAGTAGAAGATAGCTTCTTGGTTTCCAAATTGATGCTTCAACAACTTTTTGTTTGGTTTCTTGAAAAATTAATGGTTTGCTTTTTTGCAGCTGTAGCATGGGAAGATGTTGTTCTGTAAGCAGAGCTTCTGCTGCCTCATTTTCTCTTGCTTTTATCTCTGGGCTTGTTTGTCTTCTCCTTTAATGTAGAAAGCAGAAAATTAGGAATGGGGTTTAAATTTAGTTCCACCCAGTAACTTTACAGTGTACTGACAAATATCAGTCAAATTTGAGCGTGGCAGACAAATTAACTAACTAGACTATGCCCTAAGTCTGATTTCCTTGAGAATGAAAAATCATCCAAGAGATATAGATAGTTTAAAAAAATGTAACTATTTTCAGAAAAGAGGGTGAAGGAAGGAAGTAATTATATCATGTTTTATTATTTCTCTCACTCCAGGGCCTGATTTAGGTCTGTCAAGATCAATTTATGAAGACATTTTATCCTTCTCTTTTTGATTGAAATATCTCTTGAATTCCCTCTTGAGATGAGTGACAATCCTGTTTTATTTTTTTTCCCTAGTGGTTCTTTAAAATAAAATACAAAGAAATTACAGAGTTTTTTCCACTTGATTGTATAAAACTCATGTTTTAGACTGAGAGCTTTACATGACTTTTCATGGATTGGCATTCTTGAATTTCTCTAGACATGCTTCAGCCAGTTTTATGTAATATGAAATGTACGGAGATTGCCAAATCCCTCAAAATATTTACCAATTTTCAGTTGATGTAAACTGTTTCTTGCCATGAACCTAACTTGATTCTGGGGACTTCAAATAAGATGATCAGGTTAATGAGTGAAGTGATGGTTTCCAGCCATTTTAGAAGAGACAGATGACAGGGGTCTAATGTAGGATTTGGTGGTCCCTTTGGTGTTCAGAAATCAGCTGTGGTTCCTGTGGGTCCTGGTCTGAGGATGGAAGAAGGACCACTTCTTTAATCATTTCCTCAATATGTGATCAAAGGATGAGTTTTTTCTTTCTCCCTGTGCTCCTCTCAAGCAAACTCAATGACGAGTCTAAATGGGTCCTTGGGTGTGCATGTATTGTATTAGCAAAGTTTTGCTGCTGCACTCCGTTTAGTTAAGTGAGAACAGTTCACATACAAAAAAAGAATGAGTTTATTTTTCCAGTTTTATGAAACCAAGTTTCTAACTTTGAACTCTTCAGTTTATATTTTTTTCTCAGCACAACTATTAACTTCCAAAGAAAAGTATGAAGTAAATCATTATTTACAATAAAAATAATTTTACATCAGGAAAACAAAATAAGGTTTTATCAGAAAAAATGATCAGGGTGTAATAATGAAAAAGCAATGGTAGTAATAGCAGTAAATGATGACAGGTATTCTGACTGATCAGGGGAAATTACATGAGACTAAAGGAAAGGGTCTAAGCACTGGCATAGCATATGAGCAGTAAATGAAATTACAATGTGGAAAGGAATAGAATAAAGTCCTGGCAGGCTGCTTTTATAACAGTTCTTCCAGGTCCATCTTTGACAAAGAAGGTCCCATTGAAGGCCCACTGGGCTTTTTAAAATTCTACAGATGTTAAAAGATGCATCTTGTTTTTATGGCCATGTCTCACTGAGCTGTGCCTTGTAACAATATATCACATCATGAAAAGACCTCACCAGCCTATAGTAACAATTTACAATAGTAATAATTTCTTTTAAAGAGTTTTTTCGCTAAAAGGTGCTGATGGCTACCAGCTGCTATACCTTGACTATAAAGACAATCACAGCTCTTATTAAACCTTAGGTATGCTAAGCAGTTTCCTTGAGGGCTTAAAAAAGGAGGAATAATGAAGCCTCTTTATGCCATAAAAGCATCTGGTGGTGGGAGTGGGGAAGAAGGAGCTCTCCCTGAGGAACTATGATGCAGGACGATATGACTGTGTCTCAGATTGCTAGCAATGGATTAGATTGTCATCTGGAAATGGTGGATGTGCACGGACTGGACATAGAAATCTGGGAATGAGCAATGAGGATGCAAAGATACAGGGATTTGTGGGTAGATGGTAGTTTGAGGACCAGATGTGGAGAATTCGGAGCTATAGAGGTGCTTACCTCTATTCGTGCTGTATTTGGGGAAATAGTACTTTGTGTATTTTTTTAAGTAAATAAAGTTACATGAAACTGTGTGTTTGACTGATGTCTACAATTTTCTCATTCCAATCGAAATAACCTTTCAAGACCCCAAATTACAACCAATGGGCTTAGGTCAGAGGAGCAATGACATTTTTTTATCACTGCATTTGCATTTCATATAATGAACTGGTATTGAAATGGCTGGGCTTTTATTTCTTTCAGTGGAATTATATGAGCCTAAATAAGCTTTTTCTTGTTGAGGCTACCAATACAAACTTATGGTAATGAAGCTGCAAAAGTGTGCTAAAGTACTTCTTCTTTAGGATTTAAATCCTCTCTCTGCCTACCTCTCCAGGATGAAAAATAATCAAAAGTGCTAGCGATTTGGCCTGCTGCTTCTCTTACTTTTTCAACTTTGAAATGTGTGCTTGCCAAGTGAATTGAAGAAGTGAACACGTTTTGTAAGCTGTCATTCTGTATAGAGATTTACAGCTTTCCATTTCTATTTAGAATTAAAGAATGATGGTGTAGCCCTTTCTTGAAAAGTCCAATAAAACCAAAGTGATGCGCACAGTACATAATGAGAACTAAATGGAGCTTTCAGAATCACTGGTAGCTATGCATCTCTGTCAAGCTGTCATTTATCACACAATCAAGCCTCGAGCGGAAACCAAGCCACGAAACGGCTTTCCAAAATACATTCTTGAAGCCTTGCTGAAGAGTTTGCAGAAGAACATTGTCAGAAATGCTTTATTCCATTAGCTTGTTATTGAAACTGCATAATTACTATTTAGTAGGCAAGCATTTATTGGACAAGTATCAAAAGTCACAGCTTCTATTATATGTATGAATTGTGATTAATTCAGACGTTCATGTTTAAATGATATTTCCCAATGGTTATGAACTTTTAATACATATAGTTCAACATCAATAGTTAAAGGAGCTTTTCAGAGGTCTTTTAATATATCTCTTCTTACACAGCAGTAAATATTATGTTTCTATGTAATCATGTTGGTTCAAAAGGATCTCAGCAAGTCATCTAGTCTAGCTCTTGAAGCAGAACACTCAGGTAAGCCATGGGTTTGTTTAGGACAGTATTGGAAACCTGCAAGGATAGAGATCCTGCTCCTTCTAAGTCAAAGTGCCACACCATACTCCCGGTGAAGAATTTTTTTCCTAAAATGCAGTCTGTATGTCACAAACTGCAGTGTGTGGCTGGCGCTCTTTGCTGTTGCATCTGCCACTTCATCATCTCTGTGATTCCTTTCAAGTAGCTTTAGGTTGCTATTAGGAGGACCCTTAGCCCTTCTTGTCACCAGATTATGCTAGCTCAGCTCCTTCAATCTCTCCCCTCATAGTCTAGATCCCTTACATAGTGCCTTCCACTGGACTTTCTCCAGCTTCTCCACACCCCTCCTGAATGGAAGTAGAACAGGGTGATAACTTCTTTCAGTCTGCTTGCTACCCTTTTTCTAATGCAGTTCAGTAGGAGGTTTGCCTTACAGAATGTGAACACATTGTTTCTTGCCTTATGTTCAACGTTGTGTCCACAGTGGTGTCAGCAGTGTGCTCCCCTCAGGCTGTACTGATGTGTGGGGTTATCCCACCCCAGGTGTTGAAATGGGAGCACCTCCTTATTGAACCCCATGACAATCCTGTGGGCCCAGTCCCCATGTTTGTCCATGTCATTCTGAGAGGAAGTTCAGCCATGTGTTGACAGACACTTCCCCCTCATTTAGTATACCTTCTCTAAAATTTTTCCTGTGTCTTTTTATCCAAATCACTGATAAAGATATCAAAGAGTACAGTAATCAGTATTGATCTCTGTGGTACTTTGTTCATTGCCAGCCACCAGTAACTGATTGTCATTATCTCTATAGGGGTTAACACTATAGTGAACATTCAGTACTCTCTGTTTGGTTCTTTTGAGCTTCAGATAGCATAAAAGGAAACCTCCTTTCAATTTCCAAGAATACTTTAAAAACCTTCTGAAAGGTCTTCAGTGGAAGAAACCCAGTAGCCGCAAAACCATTTCAGGATTTGGCTCTCTTCAGATTGAAGAATTAGGCCCCATTTCTGTGTGGTTTAACTCATTTCTTGTTAGGAAAGAGATTTTTTTTTTCTTCAAATAAAACCTTTTCCAAATAATAATACCTTTATGTCTGCCAAAATATTCTAGAGACTGTAAGAAAAACACCAGGAGTTTTAAAACTTCGCAAATAAAACAATTTTTTGTTTTTTATTTTCTTCTTTCAGGTCTACTGTTGCTACTGCTGCCCACAATTATTTCTGCCTGCAGTTTAACTGACTTACTCATCTTGCCTTACAATTTGTCTGACATCTTAAAGTAACCTAAATTGCAAGTACAAAATTGTTTCCACAAAATTAGAACCCACACAAGACAAAGAACAAATCAAGGTCAGCTTGCCCTTCTGATTCTAAAAGGTACTCTTGTACTTATTATTATTAACTAGCCTTTTGTATAAATAATGCACATGAATCTTCACTTGCATTTACAATCTCAATGTTCAAAGATAAGTACAAACTGCTTAAACACAACAGAACATAGTAAAATGGAGCACAAACAGATTTATAGTGATTTCTATGGTGGGGACCGTAATATGAATATTTTCTCTAAAGCAGTCTGAAAAACAGGAATAAGTTAGGTTTTTATCCTTCTTTCAAAGTCACTTCTTTTCTGACACTCCAAATATTGTCAAATTTGAGATCTAGGAATCTGGTTTGACTTCCCTGGAGAAGCTGCATTAAGCTCACAGAGGAGAGGAATTTGAGAGGTGGTCACTCTTGGAGGAGTCAAATTGCTCAGTGGTGTCTCTGGGCAGTTCTGTCCTCTCTTGCTTTGACCCCTGCTTGAAAAAGATTATAGAAATGTTATATGCAAGTGTGGCCTTCTGTAAAAATAAACCTGCAGACTACTCACTAGCATCTTCTGTCTGTCTATATCTCTGTTCTGCAATTTTTTGTAATAATCAGTGATAAAGATGCTTAGTGCTCAAACTTACATCATAGGGCAAACGTGTTACCTCAACATCTGAAAATGACAATACAACCTGAATGAAGTTAACACTGGCTCGGATATTCTATTGTCACTGAATAGAATGATGTCCTTGGAAGCTGGAACAAACAGTGCAATTCAGCAAGGCCTTTAATGTGATCTATGCTGCTTAAGATCACCGTGCTATTGGCAAAGGTATTAATGAGAATGAGCTTTGAAGTTCACTGTCACCTGGAGTTGCATCTGGCATCTCTGAAGGCAATGATCCAGAGGGTTCTGCATGTTTTAAAATAACAGGCATTGCTTCCATACATAGCATACAGCTATTTCTCCTTTTAACAGATAAACCTCTGTTGGCCAACTTCAGCTGTTATTTGCTTGCCTTTAAGGATGATAGAGTCATGTTAAAGTCGTAAAGATAGCATGTTGGCTACAGACTAAAGTAATGGAAAGAGAAAGCAAAGGAACGTTTCTGGAATGCTCCCAATCTCTTTGGCTCCCTCTCTCACTTAAACCTGGTAGGAAAAAAAAAAACTTTGAGAAGGAAGTTCATACATCTCTTTCTTTCTCTATTGTTTTTATAGACTGCAGAATTGTCTGACTGGCTAACAGTCTGCTAAGCTCTTGGCAAAGTGATATAATCTTTCTAAAGGAAACACTGGCAGTGTACCAGCTGCAAACATTGCTACGTTCAGTTCAGAGGCAGGAAATGCAAGCAGGGACAGATAAAACTGGGTCCAAATAATACTGCATTTTTCACTTATTTAGAAGAAAAAGTAAGGAACTCTATTCTTTCTGCTGCTTCCAAGTCGGATACAAACCTGCAGGAAGACCCACTTCCATATCAGAAACGGAAGCGGATGTTAGCCTTGTGCAATTTTTGATTTGTTCCTCACTGCTGACTTTTCATTCTTGGTACCTGTCATTGGTAACCAATGTGTTGGCCTGAGGCAGCACAAACATTATACTCATGGCACTGACAGATGCTTTCTTCCCAGGAAGGTGAGAAATCCAGTTGCCAGGTGATGATGTGAGTTCTCTTAACTGTCTCATATACTTTTTATGCCAGAATGACATTCACCTGCACTTTAGTGTCTTCACTCCTCTGTATTGAAGGAATCACATGGGGCATTTTTTGAATGATTGCTTTCTAGGTCTCTGGTTTTGCCTGTGTATTTCTCTGTCCTGTGGAGACCTTTGTATATGCTCTCTCCTGCCTTCCCCATCCTTTGAATCTCTGTAGAGAAAGTAACTTTTTGGGAGTGAGCGAATGAATGGGAACCACAGTTTTTGCAACATACTCGTCATTTTGTATGTCTTGTCTGCCTAATCTGGGGAAAGCATCGTGAACTCTACTATTAGCCCCAACAGTCAAAGGTGTCTCTTGCGTCAGCAGCCTATGTGGAGACAAGGCAGATTCTGCCCAGAAGAACTGTGAGAGCATTTTCAGTCCACAATAAGATGTGTGTGCAACAGACAGCTTTTTGAAAAGAATAAGCAAGAACCCATGGAAAAAAAAAATATACTCCTTTAGACAGACAAACTACAGAAATGACTGACTAGTGATAAAAAGAGCAAACAAGTCCGCATAAATTAATAGTGAGACCCTGAATAAGAATGCTCAGCTTCTCCAACAGCTACTGACACAGGAAAAAGCAGAGAAAAAAATTCTATCTGTATGTAAAGCACAAGGGGAATAGACACAAAGATAATTCACAGAGAGGCACAAAGAAAACATGAAGATAAAGGGAGCAAGACATCAAAATCTGTGCAGAAGAAAATTTAAAAGTATAAAGCAGTGATGACAGTATGCAAAGGCAAACCTGTGAAGGTATGGAGAAAACTGTAATGGAAAATGCCCTATCTCTAGGTTAATTATAGCCTAAAAACCATTATGTCAGAACAGGCAGACAAGAAAAGAGAAGGAAAGCAATTCATCACATTGGGGACACAAGCAATTAGTTGAAGGATGAGATTTTGCATAAGTGTAACTAGTACAGAAAAATAAAAGGTTTGTAGAGTGTGCAGCTGCACAAAGTATAAGGACAAGTTAGGAGAATAAAAACAAACAGGTAACTGAAGGCCAAATAGAGAACGGTGTATGGATGATCACTCTAGCCTAAAACAGCTTTCTCGGTTTTATTCAAGAAGCACACTGCAACTAAGGAAAGCCAAATTATAATTTAACTAAGAACATATTACCCACAGAATGATGTACATAAAATGTAGCAGAGCAAGTAAAATGCACAACATGAAATTTCAGGTGCTGCAAAAAGCAAAGGAGCCATCCCTTTCAGCTAAAATGGGTGAATTCATGAGCTACTGACTCTAAACGTAGGACAAATAATTCACATGATAGACACTGAAGCAGAACAAAAGCATTCAGAACAGCCAATGTGCTGCAGTAGGCAGCTCCTCTAGCATTCATCTGAAGGACTGTGACACCCTCCAGCCATGTTATACCTAGAGAAGGATGCAATGCTTCAGCAACCACAGCACCTTTCCCGAAGTGCTGAGAGAACTGAA
>VYZM01018709.1:465-11596 GCA_013398915.1 Dromas ardeola | reverse complement strand
AAAAAAAAAGGCAAGTAATGAAGCAAGCTGGTAAAGGAAAGAACACTGTTCAAGTCAGAGTCCTCACACTGGATGAACAGCAAGATAGCCTTTAAGAAACTAATGCAGCTATGTTTCTTAAATTTAGGCAACTTGCATATTAAGAAGTGCCCACTACCGAATATTTACAATACAAAAATATTAACTCATAAGGCAAATGCGTTCACATTTACATAATCAACATTCATTTCCAAAGGTAGATATTGGCAAATTACACTGTATAAGGCAAGCAACTACCTGATAGGGACTTTTAAGACTATCTATTTACAAATGTTGAGAATACTATTTGCAGTCTGTTAAGATAACTGATTTCAAAATGTGTCAGAAGCCTCACAAATGTGTTGCAAATCACTATTCAACAGATGTTTCAAAAATAAAATGTGTATAACATTACCCTGGAGTGTTGTTACTACAACAGGTAGTGACGAAATATCCCTTACCATATGGAAAAATTATGATGTAAATGAAGGATTATTCAGACATTATAGTGCTGGGAAATGGGCCTTGAGCCCTTCCTCCTTCAAAGACTGCTCAGCAGCTTCTGTATGAGGCTCAGTATTGCCGGTAGAAAAAAGATAAGTGCAAATTAGAAAGCTCTAGCTATGTTGTTTCCTTGAAAAGGGCTTTAAAACAAAGCTGTTTGTAAATAAAACATGCTCCTGCAGGGCATTCTTAGAATACTCCACTACAGAGTTTCATGACCAGTTTCCACCCGGCCCCAAAGTGAAAAAATATGCAGAGGCCAAAAACCACTGCACGTGGCAAGATAACGAGCTGCCAGAAGGTAAACTGGCAGGTACCAGCACCTCCAAGATCTTCCTCTAGAAACAAATCATATTCTTAAGGATAGTTTTATGGAGTAAGTCCTCATTCAGAAAACATTGCAATGTTTAGTGGGGTTACCCACTAAAAATTCTTGTGTGCCATCAAGTGATGGAAGTTTGTGAAATAAATTGTTTGACTGAAATTCATTCAGGAGAACACTAGCCATGGGTCAATTGATGAGGTATTAAAAAAAACAGAGAAGGGATCTGGAGAATGTGACTCAGGAACAAGGCACTTGCAGTGTATATACAGCAAGAAAGGTAAGTAGTGTAAGCTAAAGGAGAAATAAAGTCTCAATAAATTGTAGTATATATTTTTTCTGTGGGCAAACAAGCCACCTCTTTGCCATGTTCTGTGCACAACGCACAGAACTTAAGATGGGCAGGTAAATTACAGAGCATACCTTTATTTTCCTGTCCAGCTCCACATACAGGTCGTCTCTACAAGAGTTGGCAGCTGTAAGAATGTGAAATTTCTCCTTGTAAGATTTGACAAGATTGCTCTTCCAGAAGTGACAGGCCATTTTTCCAGGTTCACCACATAATTTTAAATAAATAATTCCTACTCTGACTTGCATGCAGATTATATACGCATCCCAGTTACCCATATCTCTTTTTAATGATTATAAATTATCAGGGAATCTGTGAGGTTAAGGATAGAAAAGACATAGTAGGTGTCACAGACTTTTCCTTCACCAATGCAGAATTATCTTTCAAAGTGCAAAGTGTAGAACTTTGTCCAGCTTCCTAACAAATGTTACGTCTCACAAACCAGTGATGTATTGGACACTGGTTTTAGCAGCGTTTTCTTAAAGGTTAGGTTGTCTGTCTGTCAGGTTCCAACTGAGAGGCAAAGGACAGGCGAAGCAGATTAATATTGAGGGGAAAGAGTAGCCAGGAATTATACCAGAGTTTGGGAGAGCAGAAGCAGCATGGATAAAGGTGAGGTCGTAAAGGGAAAAGGAGAAGCTGGGGTTATTGCTGAGTAACAGTACATAGAAATTTTGAAAAATAAAACAAAACCGCAGGCTTTATTATTTCCTCTCATACAGATGCTACAGTGCAGCAGCTATTAGTTAACACACATTCCACTGCCTCACAGCTATACGCCTCCTCCTATGCCATGACTGACTGTTTTCAAGAATAAAATTTATTTCCTTTCTATGGCAAACTATTAATTTAGGGCAATGTTGCCAAAAAGGCCAATGGAATCCTGGGCTGCATAGGGAAGAGTGTGGCCAGTAGGTCGAAGGAGGTAATTCTCCCCCTCTACTCTGCACTGGGGAGGCCACAACTGGAATACTGTGTCCAGTTCTGGGCTCCCCAGTTCAAGAGGGACAGGGAACTGCTGGAGAGGGTCCAGCGTAGGGCAACAAAGATGATTGAGGGATTGGATCATCTCCCTTACGAGGAAAGGCTGAGGGAGCTGGGACTCTTTAGCCTGGAGAAGAGAAGGCTGAGGGGAGACCTCATTCATGTTTACAAGTATCTAAAGGGTGGGTTGAAGGAGGATGGAGCCAGACTCTTTTCAGTGGTTCCCAGTGACAGGACGAGGGGCAATGGGCACAAGCTGGAACATAGGAAGTTCCATTCAAATACACGGAAAAACTTCTTTATGGTGAGGGTGACAGAGCACTGGAAGAGGCTGCCCAGGGAGGGTGTGGAGTCCCCTTCTCTGGCGGCTTTCAAGGCCCATCTGGATGCAGTCCTGAGTCATGTGCTCTAGGCAATCCTGCTTTAGCAGGGGAGTTGGACTACAGGATCTCTAGAGGTCCCTTCCAACTCTGAAGATTCTGTGATTCCGTGATTCCGTGATTTTTTTTAAGTGGAAAAAATCCCAAAGATTAAAAATACCTCAGATTAGTACTTGTATTTTTCTTCAAGAAAGGTATCATTCTTTGATTATAATGAAGCCAGGTCTATTCTAAATTGCAAATTGATTCAGTCTTGCTGAAGTCACAGGAACTTTATAATTTATTTCAGAGGAAGTTCCTACACAGTACCTCTACAGTGGTAGAGAAACAAATCCTGAGTGTATAACAGCATCACTCCATCAGAGTTAAAGATGCAATGGTTTCCTCTGACTGATGGATCTGACCAAGAAGACATCTGCAAAGCAAATCTCCTTTCATACAGAAAATGTAAAATTATTTCAGCAAGTCTTTAAATAAATATCCAGTGAGTGAAGATCTGCCTTTCGGGGCGGGGTGGGGAAGCTACTGTCACATATGTTTGATAAAAATAAATAAAACAGTAACAGAAAAAAAAATATTTTGTGAAAAGACAAGAGCGATTACTAGGAAGTTTTCTCAACTGAAAAAAGTTGTTGGTACACATTATCATGGTTTTGGATTTGCTGTTACTTGTAAGAGTTCTAAATTAGAAATAAATAGGAGTTCATCAAAGGTGAAATACCCTTTTCTGTTTCCTTGTTTCATTCTGAACTTAAAAAATACAAGGCCATGCTCAACTAGCAATTACTTTCTGTGTTCAGAGCTGCAGAAATGCATTCTTGAGAGAAACCTGTCCTCCCACACTTTTATTATTTTTCTCTTTCTTCATGACCCTAATTGCTGGCACACTTCAAAGCTTTATCCTACCCATAAAAGAAATGCAGGAGGTCAGGTCACCAAAATCTCTTTATGCATGGATAAAGCAGGTAAAATTTAATACATTTTCCAGCAGAAATTTCCCGCTTATAACACTTTATTATGTTTTAATTTCACTTCATAGTTAATCTACCCAGCCATCCCACTATGATCAAATTTCATGCTGATTCTTTTTTATTTTTTATTAGCCCATCCTTCTCTTTGAGGTTGATTGGGTTTTCTGCACTACAAATTCTTTTTAGCAGTATTATTCTGAAAGAGTTCATTATCTCTTTTTACTTTATTCCTTGTATTTTTTAAAGTGGCTAATGTCAGCAAATAAACGGTGGAAAACATAAAGCTTCTTTTGCACAGCAATTAATTTTATATTATTATATTATATAATATAATTATAAAAGTCTTTATGAACTTAATGGTTCAATTTTTATTCCACCTCTTAGCACTGGTCTTTAATGTTTCATTGTCTTATGCCCAGGAAATCAGTGACTAATTTTGAGATCTAGGTGTCCATTGTTTTTTTCTGCATTTCATGAAAACTATAGGGAAATAAACCAAAAATATATGAATATTTCTGTGTTGCTTTGGTTTTATAGGTGCACATGCATTTGAAATCATACATATGAATGTCTAGAACTGTCAAAACCACAATGAAACTTTTTCATTGGGTACCACTGTGAAGCAACAGATGTAAGGATAAAAGGCATCATTGACACCGGCAGTTCCAAGCTCTATGCTATGTGATGTACTACTTTGGTAATGCTACATGTATCTCCATACTACAGTGAGTATCTGGTCTAAACGCTGGTGCACACCTCTGAGGCACATTGTTCCTGAGTGCAAGTGCTCACTTGTACTAATGAGCTGACGTTCAAGTGGCCATGTGAGCGCTAGGATGGTTGTTTCCCCAAGAGGTTATTTCCCACTTGGAGTATAAAGAGGGTCTTGTTTTTCATTGTACCTGAAGTTGGGTAACCTGTTCCTTCCTTTTTCTCTTATAAAATAAAATATCCATAGAGGACTTGATGGCGCTTTTGGTTAATCATCCAGTCTATCCCTACACTAAGGCAGAAGCATTTTTGACAAATGCTTTTCCAGTTTGTTTTAAAGACCTGTGATGACAAAAGCCACACAGAATTTTCAGGTTTCACTATTATTACCATTAGATAATTTTCCTAACTTCTAATGTAAATCTTTCTTTTTTTTGTAATTTAAGCTTTCTACTACAAGAGGTTATAACTTCCTGTTTGAAGTTGCTTTTAATAGACTCTAACTTAGGCAGTCCCTCAAGCATTGAATTAATGGATATTGTGGGATGGATGCTTTCCACTGAAAACTGGCATTTTACAATGCAAATTAGTTTAATAAAAAACCAATCACAATCAGATGCAATTATTTAATACATTAAACAGTTCTTTAGCTCATAGCATATAGCTTCACATGTTGTAGATAGAGCAATTGAGATAACTGCAACAATACTAAGCCAGACTAATAGCAGAAACAGAATTGGGCTTTAAAAGGTCAGTTCATGTTATAACATACTCTGTACAGAATGCACTTTATCACCAGGTTCTAATGAACTGTGAAGTATTATGTTTATTTAAAAATAGAAACAAATCAAAATTATGAGAATAAATTAGAGGAATAGATGTGTTCATCATTAGGTAGTACAGATAGGTTGAGCAGGACATTAGGAATCAATATGTCAATCCTACTTTTGAACCGGAAACAGGAAGAAGAGTAGCCTTGTCCTAGTCCAATAACTATATCTTTTATCTTTTCTTTTTTTTTTTTTCCATTTCCCTACTAGTGTATTCTTGTTGTTGTTATTATTGTAATGTATTTTGTTGTTATTTTTGCAATGTATTCAGTCATAGCTATCAGTTGATTCTTAATTTTTTAAGATGTGCAATACTGTGAAATAGATCGGCAATGCACATATTATTCCCACCAATTATTATTAAGTGTGTTTTTGTTTACTGACTGTGCATCATGCTGGCATATTTATCCAAATATAAGATATATATTGCTAATTAGAGAGTTCCACTGGGATGCAAAACACCAATTTGAAAACTCACATTATTTATTTGAAATTATTTGTTTAACTGACAATTCACGGACTGGCAATTATTGCAGATTATGGAAGCACTAGTAAAATGAATAAGTGTGGTAGAATAATAAAAAGAAGGAAGGTTTAGATTAAGATTTTCTCTGTTTCTGTCCGTTTGAGTCATTTAAGTAATTTTGCATGTCTCTGACACAGTTCATGACATGTTTACTCTTAATAATTTTGCCAGCAGCAGAAACAGAAATCCTTACAGTAGCATAATCTCAATTCTTTTAAGCTTCATAATGACTCACTGACAATCACCATATCATGTCCCAAGCAAAAGTCATACAGATATTTAATTAAAAAGGATTCTAATATTTATTATTCTGAGGGGCAGTGTTATAGAGGGCTTTTCTTCAGCTTCCTCATCAGGTGGAGTTCAGTCTCTCCTATGATCAAGGGAGAAGTTCTTGGCTTTCTCAGGCTGAGGATGGAGTGCTTGGAGTGATGACTGGCAAATAATGGCAGCAGAGTGTGTAAAAAAAACCTGTTAAGTGTTCTTTCATGTGTTTATTAATATGGAATGGGAAGAAAAAGGGAGATAAAAGCAGAGTTTAGTATACGCCACTGTTTATTTCTTTATCACAGTAGGAATACTGCTGTTCAGTAATAAGGTTTGACACTCCTTTTCACTAGGCATCAAGAAAGATTTGACTCTGAGGACTCCTGGTCACCTGTATTACTTGTGAAGAGAATTCTCCACTCACTGTTCCTCAGATAAGACGCACGGTGAGTTCCGAGAAAAATATCTTCTCTCTTGCATCCTGAAAAGTGATATATATGTCTGTGGTGGATCTTGGCATCTGTGTGAAAGGCTCGTTTTTGGGGACAACTGGAGAGCCCCTGCAGGTAGGGTTGGTCAGGTCCCTCTTTTGTCTCAGCAGCGCGGCCAGCTGCATGTCCCCCACCTCATGGACTCTTGGTCAAAATCTGCTAAGGCTGAGCATAGGTTTATTCTCTTTAATGTATGTGTCAGTGTGAATACGTGTGAAGAAAATAGCCAAAGTGGGGCTTGCAGCATAGAGTATTTTCTGTTTCCTCTTTCAGTGCCAGCTATAACTTCTCTAAGACCACTTAATAGGCATAGTGGAGTAGAATCTACGTTTATCTCCTTATTCTCACAAAGGAAGGCTTGCGGGTTTTTTTGGCTTAGTATAGCTGATGTTTACAGAAGAGTGACTTTCCCCAGTGCTATGCATGGCGTTTTTGTATTGGCGTAACTGTAAATGCAAGTGCATCAACTCAGGGAGACATGGGAAGAACAACTGGTATCAATCGCTGCAAGTTTTATTTATTAGCTCAAAGCTCCTCTGGAGATCAGTTTCACAGCAGTGTAGTCTGGGAAGCTCAGCACTGTTTCCTGTCATGGGATTTTTTAATGGTTTGCAGGTACAAACCAGCGCCTTTAACTGTGAGGTACATATTGACAAATACTCCACTATATTTCAGGGAAACTTGTCCGTACTTGTTCAATGAACATCCCTTTCCATAAGCTTTCACATTCTACTTCATGTCACTTTATTGTCCATTAAGTTCCTAATAGCACATCTTAATGTTGCCACTGCGCATGTTATGCATGTGTACTTCTCACATCGACTCTGAAACTTGAGTTTCTTTGCTCAGTGGTTACACTATTTAGGGCCCAGTAACAGGTAAAAATAGCTCAGAGTAGTGTGTTGGTCTGCTCTGTATATGCCAGATATAGAAAAGCTATGCATGGGTAAAAGTGATACAGATGAAAAATAAATATTTAATAAAGGTATGACAAATAAATATTTAGTAAAGGTACAAAAAATAAATATACTAAAGCAGCTAGTAAAGAAACTAAAAGCTTACTGTATTTGCATGTGTATTCTGTAGCTTCTGGTTTAAAATGCAACAAACCATGCCAGTATTCATTGTCATTACTTCTTGATGTATCGATTTGGATGATAAACAGTGAGACCTACCTCAAAGCCCTTGCTACTACACACTTCCTGCCTCTGATCCCCCTAAACTCTACTGCCCCTTAAACTCCTACCCTTTAAGCAATTTCATTGACGTTTTTGCAGAAGTGGGTCAAAGTCTTGTTTTGTTTTGGTTTTAAAAATAAACAACTTTTTAATAGGGATTTTTGTAGTGTTATGGAAAGAAGAGGCATTGTATGCCATTACTCTTTTCTTTCTGCCAAATCGTGGGTGATAATGCTGGAAATAATTTTTTCCTAAAAATCAGCCCTTTCCGATACAGCATTATTATAGAGCAAACCAGTAGTAAAGACATGAAAGGTGGAAGAGGTTGTTCACTTGAGAACTCAGACAGCTAGTGTTGTATTGCCGTACTTATCCAAAAGGAAGACTGGGAGGGATTTTGAAGGAAAAGTTTTATTTCCTGCATGTACGTTTGTCGCCTGTGCTTAGTTGTAGAGAAACATTGTCTCAAAGGCTCACACAAACAGAGATTCCTGTCGCCTAATTGTAGCCATATCTAAATTAGGCATCTAAGCTTGTGTAATTTTTCACTGTGGTGACAGGTAACCATCAGATGCATTGTAATCACACGTTTTAGGATAAAATCAAATAAAACACACTTTTTCTCTACAGCACCTTTAGAAAGATAGCCTAGAAAAATAATGGAGAATACCTGCCTAAGTAAGCAGGTACTGTGAACTGAATTCCACTATAAGGGGACAAAATAAGCAAAGAAAACTACCTCACTGAGATTTCTAAGTAGATAAATTATTACTGAGTGCAGTATATTTGAAACTGAAATCACAGTAAGTAGGATAAATAAAATTAGATCCGATTCAAAAGGAGCAAGAGGAGTTATTCAAAGAACACTCTTCTTAAGTACACTTTTGTAACTCATTCTTGTCTTCGTCTCCAGTTTGAAACTTATCCACTACGCTAAAGGGAAAAAAAGCTGGAATCTAAAAAGAGTTGGCTACCTCAGTGGAAAATTCAGCAGATTTTTCCCCCACTATGAATACAGTTTATAAATTGCTAAGAAGAATACTATTGGTTTTGTTGTTTTGTAAAGTATTAGACATTGGATTATTGTATTTCTCCAAGTGAAACATGCAGGTGGAGGAGACCAAAGTGTCAGTTTCTTTTGCCTATTTTTAATTCTGATAAAAATGTGTCTTTAATTCATCCATCTACTATAAACATTTTATGACAGGTAAATATATTGCAGAAATCATTAACTGTTGTACCTGAAAAGCTTCCACTAGCTTCTAAACATTTGTATGTTCGTTTTAATTGATTACTGCAACAGAACAATTACTTTAATTTCAAGGAACTATACATAATGAGAAGGGTCGGTTATATAAGTCCTCACTGTGCTTTTCAATATGCTGTTTGTGGGCTTTTTTAGGATGTTTGTTTTAGTAGAACATACATCTTTTCTTTTTATCCTCCGAAGTCCTTTTAGAGACTAAATCTACCAGATTTTCTAAAACATACATTTTAAAATCACTAACATATATAGCAGTTTATACCACATGAAATCACCTAAATCTTGGGTTTTGAAAGATGCAATATAACATAGAAAGACGAGGTGCAATAATGGCCGTGGCAGAACAGCATTACAGAGTGTAGGAGGTTCAGGTTGTGACAGTTTCACTTTGTTCAGTATTGTAGCTGGAAAGAAATTCATTTCTAGCAAACAAATAGATTTCTAAATATTTACGAGCAACACCCTCCTTGGGGCCTAACCGAATGATCTTGGAAGGAATGAAAAAAAAAAAAAAAGACTGAATAAGAGAGTTGAACAAGAACAAGATAAAAGGATTATACAAGCACAAGAAAAACAATCTAATTTCTCTTGCATAAGTAATTCCAATGCATGGAGGCTGGATTTTCTGTCCTAGGTGAACTGGTGAGTATCTGACACTATCTATGCACAGTCCCTTCCACCCAGAATTGACAATTTTTTTTTCCCCTCTTCCACCAATATAAAAATACCAAATTGGAACAATTATCACTGACGAAGAATCAATACACAATTATTAATACACAACTGGCGTCAGATGGGGTTCACCTTTCTCAAAGAGGTATCTTGGCTCACAAGCTAGCGGGGCTTATTGACAGAGATTTAAAGAAGTCTTGAGGGGAGAGGGGGTTAATATCAGGCTTGCGTGTGACAAGCTGCGTGACAACAGAGGGATGGGATGCTAGTGTGGACCCTCAGCCTACTGCTCTGTGACGTGCTGGCTACACTGCAGCACACTTGAACTCTTACAGAGATGACCCAGGGGCTCCTGAGGTAATAGGAGCCAAGAGGGAAACACCGAAGAAATATCTGATAGGAATTACGCTGTGTTCCTCTAAGAAGGTGACAGATCTGACAGCCCAGCTGAAGTTCCTCTGCACCAATGGATGCAGCATGGGCAACAAACAGGAGGAGTTGGAAGCTACCGGGCTGCTAGAGAGCTACCACCTAGATGCCATTACTGAAACCTGGTGGGATGAATCCCATGACTGGAGTGTGGCTGTCAATGGCTACAGGCCATTCAGAAGGGACAGCCAAGGAAGGAGGGGTGGAGGCATTGGCCTCTACATCAAGAAATGGACAGAGTGTGAAGAGATGTCTCTGAAGAATAGCCATGAGCAGGTTGAAAGCCTATGGGTAAGAATAAGAGACCAAGGCAACAAAGGTCTACTACAGGCCACCTGATCGAGGGGAGCCTATTGATGAAGCCTTACTCCAGGCCACCTGATTGAGGGGAGCCTATTGATGAAGCCTTACTCCAGCTGCAGGAAGCATCACGCTTACAAGCTCTCGTCTTACTGGGGGACTTCAACCACCCCAACATCTGCTGGAAAAGTGGCACGGCGAGCTGTAGGCAGTCCAGGAGACTCCTGGAATGCATTGAGGATAACTTCTGAAGTCAGGTAGCAGACAACCCCACCAGAGGGGATTTGATACTGGACCTGATGTTCACCAAAGCAACTGAGCTAATTGGTGACATCAAGATTGGAGACAGCCTGGGCTGCAGTGATCACACACTGGTAGAGTTCGCAGTCCTGAGGGATGTAGGTCAGACAAAGAGTAAAGTCAGGACCCTGAGTTTTAGAAAGCAAACTGCCAGCTCTTCAAGGAGTAAGGTGTAAGAAATCAGGAAAGGAGGGTAAGAGACCAGCATGGCTGAGTCAAGACCTGCTGGTAAAACTAAAGGGTAAGAAAGTAAAGGGAGTATAGGGACGCTGCCCTGTTGTGTAGGGGTGGAGACAGGAAGGCCAAGGTGCAGATGGAGCTGAACTTGGCAAGGGATGCTAAGAATAATAAGGGCTTCTACAGGTATGTCAGACAGGAAAGGAAGGTCAAAGAAAGCATCTCCCCCTTAAGAGCAAGACTGGCAAACTGGTAACAATGGACAAAGAGAAGGCTGAGGTACTCAACAACATTTTTGACACAGTCTTCACTGGAAGCCTCTCTCCCCACACCTCTCGAGTGGCTGGACCACAAGACAGGGACTGGGGGATTGAAGTCCCTCCCACTGTAAGAGAAGATCAGGTTTGTGACCACTTGAGGAACCTGAACATACAGAAGTCTGTGAGACCTGATGAGAT
>VYZM01018708.1:336597-348215 GCA_013398915.1 Dromas ardeola | reverse complement strand
CGCCGCCAGCTCCCATTGGTCGGCGCCGCCGCCTCGGCCCCCTGACGTCCGCTTTGTGGGCGTGGCCGAAGCGGCGCGCCCCCTTCCGGCCGCCCCCGGCGAGTAGCGGGCGCCGGCGCCGGGGGCGGGGTCGGGGCCTCTCCCGTGGCCGCGGTCCCGCTCCCGGTCCCGCTCCCGGGAAGCGCCCGGCCTTGCCTTGCCAAGGCGCGGCTGCATTTGGGGGTTTTCTCCAAGACATTTTTTTTTTTCCAATGCATTTTTCAATACATTTTTGTAATACCTTTTTTTTTTTTTTAAATATATTTTTTTCCCCAGCGCGGATGTAAATCCCGCCCCCTCCCTGCGCTTCCCCAGCCCTGGCGCTTTGCTGCTGGCCACCGCTGCGACTTTCCTCTTGGGCTTCGCCCTAACAAAGCCTTTGTGCACACCTTTTTGCTCTGCGATCGCTGTTCTTGGCATTCAGCACCGGTTGTTTATTAGGTAGCGAAAGCCCTGTCTGATCCTGAAGAGTCCTAAAATCCTTTTAAAAAAAAATAAAAATCTTTGTGCATAAAGGTGCAGAAAACTTTCAAAGAGGGTTTTTGCAAGGGGTACCTGGTTTGTGTGGAATAAGCTGGCAGCTGGGCTTGGTTTCCCAGCTGTTCAGTCCTGAGGACAGATGGCCCCCGTGGTGCGTGAGCAGGTAACGAAGCGGAGTTTCGCCCTATTAAGCAGTCGCAGACTGGGCTGAAACCCTCCAGCGTTCTAATAAAGCATTAAAAATTCATGGTATGGCAAAAACCCAAGAGTGATATTTGTTTTGCTAAAGCAAATCTTACACATTCAGTAAAATTAAGATCATCAGCAAAAAAAAAAGACAGCAAACGTGTATTTTTTTCACAAGTCGCTTCTTGATGGCAGAACTTGCTTTAGTGACTGCCAGTTTCCCCCTTCCCATTTTGGCAGCTCTGATCTCCTGCATCCATCACACTTCTTGCCCTGGTTCCCAGCCTGGCACTGCACCCTGTCCCACGTAGCTGTGTTCAACACAGAACTGGGCCAGCTGGAAATGGCCATCATTTTGCTGGACTTTCTTTCCAGCAGACCATTTCTTCCATTTAACCTGTTACCAGGCTACACCGAAGGGTGTAGAAGTAGGAGTGAGGGTCTGGGAAGCAGGTTTTTTTAGCTGATAGAAGTTGGTTGTGCTAATATTCACTGAAAATAAAAGATCAGGAGGAGGGAACTGGTGACCAAATCGGCCCAGAGCTGGAACTGGAGGGCAAAGCTGCAGAGAACTTATAAATCTATAAGATACCTCCTGATGTCTCATTCTCCCTTTTGTGCTGCTCGGTAAACAAACAGGCTTGTGCCAAGGACACACTTTGCACTGTAGAAATTTAGGCAAATTGAGGATGATGCGATGTATCTTTTTGGCTCCTTGTCATCGAAGCCTAAGCAGAATGATTTCCCCTGCTCACAGTGCTGCTTTTGCACAGCTGACCTGTGACACCACGTAACCTCCTGATGTGTTCAAGCCCTGACAGCTCCAGCCGCCTGTAGAAAAAGAACAAAAACTCATTACTTTTTCTCTCGCCGCCTGCTCCTCAGGGAAGTCTTGATGCTGTGTTTGCTGTTCTGGCTCAGACACATCATTTAGTGAGGCCAGACGCTGCGTTTTGCTGGCGTGGGTGTCTGCCTCGACCTTGGGCGGGTGGATTGTTATCTGTGAGTTCTTCCTCTGCATCATCAGTGCCAATAACATCACTTCTTTAGTTGCTGCACCTACGTATTTCCCTTGCTTTGCAGCAAAATCCCACCCCTATCACTGATGGGGAACTTACACCTTGGTGTAAATCTAATCATTTTGTACAGCAGGTCCAGCTGCTGCCAGCGGGAGATGTGCAGAAGGCAGAGATAGCACCAAGACATCGTCGTTCCCCATCCCAGGAGATCAAACTCCAACCAATGGGTGTTAGAAAATTTCACAACTGGCCTGAGCCAACTAAGGATAGAGCCTGGGACACAAACTACAAGAGTAAATATTTATTCATACTAGGACATGAAATGTCCAAGCCAAATTGTGGCACCCTGATGTGGTTTTACACGGGCTTCCTATACCCTTCAAGCATTCAGGTACAACACGATTTGACTGACTAATCATTAACACACACACCCCCCCCCATTATTAATCATAGTAAAACTTTGCAAAGCAACTCTGTTTTTACAGCATTCTTGCTGCTTGTCTATTGATACAGATATCCCTGGAGTTAGTCGTGCTGAAGTTACTGATCTATGATGCCAGACGATTCTGGGAGGGTTTCAGAGATGTGCCGGGGGGCTGGGATGCTGGTGTTACCTTGGTTGTCCAGGCTTATCCTTTAGCCTTCATGGACAGCTCTAAGCTCCCAAGAGGCAAAGTCCTTAATTCCAGGGCCAGGCTGTCCTTTAGTTTGTTTTATGTAAGTGTGAACAATACCATAGTCTCCAGTAAAATTCCATTACTTGATTACATTACAGTGTATAATGTGAACTAATAATACATATATAAACAAAGTTAATACACTTTCATACTATAAAGACTGGTTGATATAACAAGGAAAGGAATTTTCGTAACTCATGACAGCTATGAAATATCCCCATCAGATCAGTTTTCCTTCCATTCCCTGGGTTGCTTTTTCAGTCAGTCATTTTGAGGATTTGTTGAATGTCACTTTATGCTGCAAAAGGGTGTCTCCTGTCCTCAGGTGGGCGGCTTGTGGAGTGATGTGCTGTGTGCTGAAAAAAAGAGAAGAAGAAAGCAAGAGGATTCTGTCCTGTCAGCAAAATCTGATTTATGACCAAATTTACTAAGACTGTATTAAAGACATATTCCTCTGTCGCCTGATGGACATAGTGCATGGTGGAGACCCTCCGTAAGCGGCTTGGTGAGGATGAGTGTGACGTTAGGAGCTCTGCTTGTGCAGTTATAGAGGTTAAACTTCATTCCCTGGTGTTTCTGTGTTCTTACACCTGATGTTTTCTGGCTCCCGTGACATCAGCTTGCTTCTTCCCCTGGATTTTAACACAATCATGCTGATAGTGGCTGTTTCACTTTTCTTGGAGAACACTCAATTCTTAGCATCGCTTAGCAATTTCAGGGCCTGCTGCAGTCTCATGTTGTATGTCTTCAGAGACAAAAACGTACCAGCACTCTTCTTATCCTTCCTCCAGCTGCTGCCAGAGATGCTGCTGCCAGAGCACCACTGGGAGAAAAGGAGATAGTTTGCAGAAGGGGAGGGAACTTACCATCAGGAGATCTGGATTAAGGGCCAAATCCAGTAAAGGATGTAGATACTGCCCTGGCTTACTTTTCTTTTCTTTTTTCTTCTTTTTTTTTCCTTCTCTCCCATCCTTCCCCAATCTGATTTTTTCCTGGTTATCTTTTTATATTTGTGGTTTTTTTGCAACTTGCTAGTTCCTCTCCTCATCCACCATCCAGAATCAGCTGTAGGACTGCAAGGATAGTTCGCAAAGAGAAAGTTTCCCCATGGAACAAGGACTCCAGAAATGGCAGCTGCAGAAATTAAATTAATATTGTAAAAAGGCATGGAGCAGAAAACAATTTTAGTGCAATCGCTAGGAACTAGTGCATTTTGGTTGGACTGCTCTGGAGCTCTCTCAAGAGAATATGTTTTAAAATATAAATGGTTGCTGTTGGCTGGGGATTTGAACAGTACATCAAGAAATATAATATAAAAGCATCCAATGCATGGAATAGGGAAGAGGGGGAAGGGTTGTACATTGTAGAAAGGTCATAACTGGGTTTTCAGAAGTGATGTAAGTTGGGCTGGGAAGGTGCTAGAGCTGGAAAAGCCCTTGAAGATGACCTGTTATACAGGTATGACTGAACTACAGGGACACCTTCCCTAGTTAGTGAAAGCCTTTGCCTGAGCAGTGTCTGGTGAACATGGCGGGGGAAGCCACATATGACGGGTGGAGCTGGTCCAGGGGGAATTTTTCCCCTGAACAATATGACCATCATCTCATCCCTGGGTGAGCATGTAGGTGTTGGACGATGAGCAGGTTGCCACAGACCCACCTGGGGCAGCAGGAGCTGCTCAGCTGGGGTCTCAGCCTGCATGGCAGGACCACGCTCTGGCAGAAGGGGAGTTTGAACTCTTTTTAGGACATTGGTTGGGAAGGTGAACAGAGATGCACCAGAGCCAGTGAGAGCAATGGCCATTCTTTTAAGAGATTGAAGATGCTCCACTTCCATCCTACCCTGTGCACAGTGGGGACGCTGGGTCCTCAGCACCATCCTAGTCCCCTTAGAGATTTGTTCGTGCTGCACAGCTCTATCGCTGATGTGGACAGACCCCGTGGCAGTCTCTTGTGCCGGGACAACACCGTTCAGGCACCTCTTTGCCTTCACAAAGCAGGAGGCAGATGAAGCTCGTTCCAGAAGAGCGAGCATCATTAAATCACGCACACCACGAAACTCCGGCTCTTCATCCATCAGCCTCAGGGCTTCTCTTACAGCTCAAGCTGTAGTTGAGAGAACCAGCACTAGGTGTCAGCGGCATTTAAAACCTGGAGGGAGCTACGGGCAACCCCTGAGCCCGGGGAGCCCGGGAGGACAGCGAGGGGCTGGGGGCTTTGCTCCTGGGCAGCACGGTGCAGGGAGAGGAAGACGCACTGGTACAAGCCAGCAGAAAAGTGCCAGGGGAGTAAATTTCTCTTGGTGGTACTGATTTTAAATACCTACTGGTGTATTATCAGTACTGCCCAAATTATCCATCATTTGAGATTGTACATATTGGATTTATCTGGAGAAGCCACCCGAGCTGATTTGTTGTTGTGGCATGGATCCTGTTGGCACTGGGCTATTGTGCGTGTGTGATTGCAATGCTCTCAGCAGCTTCTGGTGGGTATAACAGGGCTCCCACAAATCCAGGAGAAGGCAGGAGGGCGTCCAGGGCGGGAAACCCACCCTGGATGCTGCAGGGGCAGTGGGAATGCCGTGGAGCTGGTACTCCTGAGCAGCAGCTGCTGTTAACATTGCCAGGGCTCACGCATGTTGGAGAGGAAGTGCTAAATTCCTTCTGCAAAGGACTGTTAACAATAGCTTTCAGGAAGAGCCCTGGGTATTTCTGCCCGGCGTTACCACACAAGAAGGGCAGGGCTCGAAGTCATACAAGGTGGCCCTGGCTATAGTCATCATTGCCATGACTACCCACAGGCTGCTGGAAGGGAAGACTGTGGTTTCGCTCCTGAGCTCTGCTTGTTGTTTTAGTAGCCCAAAGGCCACCCCAACTGTGGGATCTCATCATGTTCAGCAGCTAATTGTGTGACCTCCTAAGGACAAGATGCCTCAGATGCCAGCAGATCTCTTGCTCCATACAGCAGGGCTGCTATCTGGCTGGGTTTCATGGCAGCGAGGATAATGAGGATGGGCTGAGCGGCACAGCAGGCACCTCGCTCCTGCAGCTATCCATGATGAGAAGGGGAGCATGCAGAGAGGAAATACAGGCTAGGAGGTAGAGTCTCCCTCCTACTCATAAATAATGATCCCTTCTGCTGCTGTCATGGGTGACTCATGCAGCCCCAAGAGCAGAGAGCAGAACTCAACCCTCACAACGGTGTTAACCATTTCCCACTGTACATGGAACAGAAATATATCATGCACCACTCAAGCTTAAGAGTGAATGTATTTGTCCTTCTGCTTCTCAACAAAGACAGGGAGACCAGGCCTTCCCTTCGCTGTGCTGCTCCCTGCCAGCACGGGCTTCAAGGTTCAGCTAAACAGTCCAGAGCTAAGGAGCAGCTTTGAACCTCAGATAGGGATCCACCTCTTCGGTCTTCAAATCGGGTCTAGATGAAGCTATGTCATGCCACATGGGCCTTGGCAGGACTTTAGAAATCCAAGTACAGTTTGCCAGAGGGTTTTCATCCCAGCATTGCCATCAGAGAACTCCATCCCTGTATTAATTAAATCAGAAACTCAGATTTGAAAAATGCTCCACAAAGGTTGAAAGCCAGAAGTCCATGGCTGACGTTCATCTCACCACCGTTTCAGTCTGTCCGAGCTATTAATTTCCTGTATTCAGATAAAAAAAGGTATAATAAAATGAGAAAACAAAGAGTCATGATTAGAAGCGTCAAGGTATGTCCCAAGCAGGGATTTGGGGAACAGTGTGATAATATCAGAGAGGCTTAAAAATTTATTTCAGTCCTGAAATGTAAAGCAGAACAAGGTTTTAAGCACAGACCCCAGTGGCTGGAAAATGGGGACTTATCCTCTGTAAATATGTTGTGAGAGACTGGATTATTTTGTGGTTACTGATATGTGCAGATGAATGCACCCGGGGGCTATAAACCATGCAGAGCCAGGTCTAGGCGAGGGCACCTGCCCAAGAGCAGCACCACCATGGTGGAACCACCCTACCGAGTCTCTGGCAAGCCAGGCTGGCTGCTGCTGCTGCTGCTGTGGGTGGCATCAAAGTGTGTGGGATGGTGGCAACCAGTGCAGAGGGAGCTGTGGCCCTTCTCAGAAGCGGCAGCTGCTGACAGCACTTCTCCCACCCTCCATACAACCAGGAGCAGCCAGCCCGGCTCCCCGTGGCTCCTCGCTTCCTCTGCCTTTCCATCTCAGCTGCAGCCCTTTCCCCTTCGCCCCACGAAAGGGCAGCCAAGCCCAGAGCTCTCCCCCCTGGAAAGGGCAAAGTTGCATTTCATGGGTGCATGGGGGGTGCTTTCAGTTGGCACTGCGTGGCAAAAATGCAGAAGGCAGCTGAAGGAGGGGGGATAAATGAAATGCAGGCACCTCTGCAGGCAGCAGAGATTCATTCACTCCTCTGGGGTTGAAGTGGAGGGTGCTAAAGGTCAGCCTTTAAGACGGAAACCAGGCTACTGCACACCCAGAGCAAACAGCACTGGCTGACTTGTGTGCTTAGTCAGCACCCACACTGTTCTTGTTGCTTTAGAAATACTGTGTGTCTTTCCTGGTCCAGCTTCTAGCGATTGAGTAGGAGAAAGCAAACACTGAGGATGCCCAGCCTGGCTGAGAGCTGGGTTATGGCCAAAGGGGTTCGCTGAAGGCAGAAGGGAGAGGTGGGGAGCAGGCAGAGGCTGGGGATGCAGGAGGAGAGCATGGAGGCAACTACAGGGGCTCCAGGACTCCAGTCCACACCCCAGAAGAAGGGACCTGCCCAAAGAGGTTACTTGAGATTATTTGAATGTCTAACAACGTGTGGGACGAGTCCCCCAGGTCCCTGGAGGAGGGTGGTCTTCCAGATCAACAGCAGCTGACCCTTTCTTTCTGCTGTTAATATCTGTTTGCTAGCCCCTTCCTTTCTCTGTGAAATGTTTTCCTGAATGACACTAATGAGATCAAATGTTGAGAGTAGCTTGGCATCGTGCCCGCCTGTCGTTACTTGAATATAGGTGTGGTGAGAAAAGCATGGAGGCACCTGGGAGGGAAGAAGCCAGCAGCGAGAGGCAGGAGCGGGTGAGGAAGGAAAATAGCCAGGAGATGCTGAAAGTAGCAGCATAAAATGAAAAACCAAAATAAACATAGTAAGAAAGAGATTGTTAAGATTAAAAAAAAAATAAAATTCTGATGGTGGTATCACTCTAGTGAAATGACAGAGTTACAACTGGTCCTGAATTTGGGAAGATTCCAGGTGCCACAGTAATTTGTAGTGATGATGACTTTTTATTTCAGCAGTGATGGAGCATCTGAGTAGTTGCAGACAGAGGCAGACTGTGAACGAGCAGCCCCAGGTAACCTGCACACAAAACTGTGTAAAGGCTGCTCAGGGTTTCGGACCTGTTACATTGATTTTTTTAGGAAGTTTTGGAATGCTAGGGAAGTTCTGGAGGGCTGGAAAACACCAATAAGAAGTCAGTAATTAAAAGGGAGCATTTTCAAATCTCCATCAGGCTGTTGTCATTTCCATAAAAAACAATTATTTGGAACTTCATTAGTAGGAAATTAAGGGAACATAAAAGAGTTAACATGAGTTGTAACAGTTTTAAGGGAAATAGAATCTGTCAGGCAAACTCGATATCATTTTTCAATGAGATTATGAGTTGGTAACAGACATCTTTGATGCATTTGTGTTGGTACTGCATGATGATTTGATTAATAAATTAGAACAATACAAATTCAGCATGCTTGTGTCAGTGACTGGTAAGAATAAATAAACTTCTTGTGGACAGGCTTTCAGATGGTACAAAGTTTGTGTGGCAGCAAATAACAAGGGCAAGTCCCAGACTGCTCGGTGAGCCAGACAAAAGCAATGAATATTCATGTGAAGGTGACAAAATACCATGTGCCCAGGGACAAAGAATGTAGCTTTTCTTACAGAATGGAAAATTTTATCCTGGACGGCAGTCACCTGAAAAGAATTGAAGGTGACAGTGGGTAATCAGCTGGACATCAGCCTCAGTGTGACCCTGTGGCCAATGGGACTGGCTAATGGTACCAACACAGTGTTGAGGAGGAGCAGATGGATTATATTCTCTTTGTGCTTGGTACTGGAACCACTGTTCCGTCCACTTCTGGCATCTACAGACTAAGGAAAATCTTGAAATGTTGTAGTTTTCACAAAAAAAATGCACAAAGGAGTAAATTACTGGAAAACGTGCCTTAGAGTGGAAGGCTCCAAGAACTCAGTCTGTTCAACCCATCAAAGAAGAGGTTGGTTGATCCCAGATCTCAGCACCATACATGAACACCAAAAACTTGATCACAGTAGACTTATGACCCTGCCAGGCAAGGGTAAAAAGAGATCTGCAGTTAAAATTTGAAGCTGGAGGCCAGGTGGGATTTTCTATGGCATCAAAAACAGCACTAAGTTTTCCTCTTAAAAATATGCTGAGATTTCACCATAGGTTTAGAAGCCAGTTGACGCATGGAAAATCTATGGTGCGTGCTCCTTATAAGGTTCTCCTATGAGGTAACAATATCCTTCTTCCTCCCCATTTGATGTGAATATTTATGAACCGATGAAAATATTCTTGGTGCTTTTCTCCCCATGAGAAAAACGTGATGTTGTGGTGGATAATTTAAAAAAAATATTTATTTTTATTTCATTCAAAACCAAACATTTCTTTTTAGACAGACTGTTACAGTCTCTCCTAGCATCTTCCCACATCATTCTGTGGAAGTTAATGCTCTACTTTTCTCCAGGACGTGGTCTTGCTGGCAGAGTCACACCGTGCTCCAAGCACTGGGCTCCTCGTCTTGCTGAAGCACTACATTGTGGCACTGAAAACAGCAGTTCTCATTCTTTCTCTTGGTGCAGGAGAGTGATACTCAAGTAAGACTAAAGTCAACATCAGAATTTGATGACTACTTGATTTCTAAGTTCCCATCTCTGTGTTCAACTCCCTTGTACTTTAATCTAGCGGACTAAGCAGTGTCCTCATACCAGAGAAAACTAGACCCTCTGTCCGAGATCCTTATTTATGGTAACACCATCGCCTAACAGCATTCAGGATTGAACCTGGCATTGGTGTAATTTGTAGCAGTTCTCATCCTGTAATTAAAACCATGAAGGATTGTTACCAGCCACTCATGCTTTGACTGCTGGTGTTTAATCCTGTTTCTAAAGCTCAGTGCAGACAATGCAATAGTTATCACTGACTTCAGGAATATTGGCTCAGTCCCCAGCAGCACAAGTCCCTACTAATTTGAATGAAAACAGTAATCTTCTTAGCTGCTAACAGCGGTAGATGGTGATATCTACAGATTTTACACCGGAGCTGAGCACGTATCACACACCGAGCAGCGCATTATATATTTCCCATAGCCACAAGTTGCTCATCTCAACGGTCTGAAGTCCAAAGCAGTTTAAATCACAAATGATCTGCTCCTTGCAGCAGCCGTCATGGTGTTTTGCCATGGAGGATTGCCCCTGTAAGCCGCAGTGCTGGAAGCACCAGCCTTCTGCCAGGGATGCCCCGGCTCGCCTCCAGCTCCGGCCTCTACAGAGCAGCTGGTGGAAGCAAACACAAAATGTGCAGCGCTTGCCCCCGGTACAGCGTTTCCCCGATATAGCTCCCGACCCAGCCCCGGGGGAAGACAGTGCCAGGCTGCTAGGCTCAGAAAGCACCCCGCTATTCTTATCTGCTTCCCTTCCACCACTGACGTGTCTCTTTGCTTCTTGGTCCTCAGAAAGCTTCTACCAGTTCTCCATGGTGACTGCCTTCAGAGGACTGGTTTCCTCGCTGGTGTTAACACATCCAAAGTGACGTCCATCTGGTCTCGCAGGATACTGTGTTTGGCAACGGTAGGCCTGGTGTGCAAGAGCTGGTGAACTTCACGTGAACTAACAAAGTTTTGGCCAGGCTCTCCTTATCCCTCCTGCATTGTTCCAGTCATGGTGCATCGTGTTTTGGGAAGTTCTTTTATCCCTTTCTCATTTAATTAAGCGATGATACGGGGATATTCAGACCAGCAGCTTTCAACCTTAGCAAGTAGCGGTGAGGGAAGCCAGAGGCGTGCTCATACGATTAGCGTAGTTTATTTATATCTCAGAAGATGAAACAAAAAAGTAAATGCAGAAACCCTCGGTGGTATGCATAGCCTCGTCTCACTCCTGATCTTCATCCCCACTGTGCCTCTGGCAGAGCGTGGGATCTCCGTGCAAGGATGGCTCCACCTGATAACGTGTGGCTGGGAATGGGACCCTTCCAGTGTTGTTTTCACAACACGAAATAATAACAATAATAACCAGCTGCTTCCAAAGGAGGGAGCCGCACCAGGAGCTGCAGCGTTAAACCTCGAGGAGACCTTGACATCCAAGGATGTTTCTGCAGGCTGGTGATGTTTTTTGGAGGAAAACTGCTGTGTCCTTGGGCAGAGACGTCTCTTGGGTTGTGCAGCTTGGGGGGGGGGGACATGACACACTGCAGCTCAGCAGGTGGTGGGATCAAGCTGAAAGGTGGTTTGGTGTCAGCGGGGAGCTTTCCTTGGGACCACAGTCATGGCACCTTTTCAGGGTGGGGGTGACATTGTTTATGGGGCTGAGGGACTGGGTGGGGCAGGAGGAGCAGAGGTTCATCCCTCAAGGATGGGCATGCCTCTGCTTTGGGCAGTGACACAGGTTCATTCCTGCTGGGACCACCCCTCATGGTGGGTGACAACAGCGTCATTGCCATGGGGCTGTGTCTCCTGATGGGGGAAGACATGGGGTCACTGACATGGGACAGTGTCCCCTCATGGAGAATATCACTGCCATGGGGCTGTGTCCCCTCAGGGGAGAGGACATGGAGTCCCCGCCGTGGGGCTGTGCCCCCTCATGGCGGATGTCACTGCCATGGTAGCTGTGTCCCCTCATGGTGGGTGCCATGGCCATGGGGTTGTGTTGCTCGGGGGGGATGCTTGTGCCATGGTGGCCGTGTTTCCTCACGGAGGAGGACATGGGGTCACTGCCACAGGGCTGTCCCCCTCATGGAGGTGTTGAAGCCGTGGGCCTGTGTCCCCTCAAGGCGGGTGTCACGACCATGGGGCTGTGTCTCCTCATGGGGGAGGGCACGGGGATGGATCCTGCCACGGGGCCGTGCCCCTCTGGCAGGTGTCGAAGCCATGGGGCTGTGTCCCCTCGGGGGGAGGTCGGCAGCCGCTGCCATAGCACACACCCCCCTGAGGG
>VYZM01018708.1:304711-336207 GCA_013398915.1 Dromas ardeola | reverse complement strand
GGGGCGGGGCGGCGGGGACAGCCGGGGCGGGGGGGCTCGGGCAGGCTTCGCCTTGCCACCTTCCCTCCCCACAAACTTGGAAGCAAGGAGGAAATTTTAATTGTTATTATTTTTTTAACAGTCGTCTCTGAGAAAGTGCCCGCAGCCCCCTCCCTTCACCCTGCCTGGCTACCCCGGGCGGTGGAAGCGCCGTGAGGGGCGACCCTCGGCCTGTGCCCGACCCCCCGGCTCCGCGCCCCGGGCCCGGGCCGGCGTCTCGGGGTGTCCCCTTCTGCCTGGTCGCGGCGGTGTCCGCTCCCGCCGCGGGCTCTGCCCCTCCGGCTTCAGCCCCTGCTCGGGGCCTGCGCCCCAGCAGCCCCGCTGGAGCTCTTGGGGTGCCCGCAGCTCCCCGCCCCGGCCTTCCCCGGCGGGGAAGAGGGGAAAGGAGGGCATTTTCCTACCCTTAGCCCAGAATCTGTCAAAGTTATTCTTGTAAACCGCCGCCTGCCTTTTTTTTGTTGATTTGTGTCCATTTCGCAAAAACCATGGCTAATTGTGAAGCCGTGGGTATGGGTACGATTACCATCCTGATGATGATATGAGTTAATGCCTCAGTTTGCTTAATGGATCCTTTGTTCTCCTATTAAGCATCTTTTTCCCAGTGGTTCTTGCAGCATCCTTCAGCTGGGAGAACCCGTTGCTTCATCTGCGTTAACTGCCGAGCTCTCCTCCTGCCCGAGGAGCGCAGATGGATATAGCTGCCTGCCCAGGAGCGCTGCCTCTTCGCATTTCCTTTCCTTTCTGCGAGTCTGGGTCTGGCATTTTAGCCTTTTAGGTATTTCTTTGTGATGTGGGTTCGGATTTTACAGCGGTGGCTTCTGCTGCGTTGTTAATCTGAAAGATGTGGTAGCTGGCTCTTTAACTAAGGCCTGTGTCTTGTGAGAAATCACCTTTTTTTTTTTTTAAATATGATATTTTAGATAAGTTCTGCATGTCTAATACCTGTTCTTGCTAGCCAGACCATGTACTGTTAGCACCACTGTCCTGGTAGAAGCCACGTAATAGATTTGGCAAATAGAGACACCTCATCCCTTCTTCCTCCAAAGTAAAACAGAAGTTCTCCAAAGAACTTCGTATCAAAACTAAAATGCATTACTCATAGCAGGGGTCACAAGCGTGTGTGTTATTCTATGGAAGGTTGATGGTACAAATGGGTAAATAATAATTATAGCTCTTGTAACGAAATTGATCAGGCTGAGAGATGGGGAAAGATGGAGGTGTGTTACCAGAAATACTCGGCTTCAAAATCTAAATAGTTGCATTATCCCAAACTTAAATTCGATGCTAAGCTTTGTTGCTTTTAGTGGTGAGGGGAACACCATACCCTTTTGCAGGGCAGTGCTGTTGGTTTCACCTTTCTCTTTCAGCTGCTCTGCATCAGCCTAGGAGCTGCTGAACTGGAAATCACAGTGCCAGGTGGGAGTGTTTCGGTATAAACAGGACTGGAGCCTCCTTTCCCACCCCCTCCACAATAGCTCCTAGTTTCTTTTCAGTATTTAAGTTTTACAAAGTCATGTTTTTAAGTAACTGATGTGGCTGTCTTTAAAAGTAAATGGGCTTAAGCTATTTGACTTGCAGTGATACTGCGCGGTGGGGACAAAATCAAAATAGGAAAGCTCCACAAATGAAGAGCAGTAGTGCGCTGGATTTATCTTGCTATAAGGCTGTCATTTGTTTAGTTTTTTTGACTTTTTGCAGGTTTTTTTTCTGAAGTTTTCCCGTGAAACCTTTAATGGTAAACTGCATGGTAGGAGATGCTGAGAATTAGATTTATTAACAAAACTGAAAAAACTGGTTCGAATGTCTGGGAACTGCCAGAATGAAGAGTGTGGGTGGTTTTTTTTTTTTCCATTTCATAGAACTAAGTGCAGTTGATCTTGTTTCTTAGTATTAAGGTTAGATGAGTTGGGCTTAATGTCTATCTTTGCATACCCACAGAAGAAACACTAATAAGCGTCTGGGGCAAAGAAAGGTTTGTGTTTTGCTAGTGTTAACTGTTGGAGTACGGTGGTACTTCATCAGGAGTATTATTAATGATGTAAGTGTAAGCAGTACCTGCTGCAAGGATTTTTAGAGTTGAAACTAGATCAGCTGAGGGTAAACATGATGTTCTGGAGAGTCCGGAAAAGAAGATGATGGAAACTTTTAAAAAAAGGTGACTCACTTCTCGTAGGCATCACGGAAGAAATGTGTCTTCAGGAGCCAGGCTGGCTTCCCTTTTAGGAACAGCAGTCCCAAAACGCGGTTCAGAAATAGGCTGGACTGCTGGGCTTCTGCTTCCAGCGGGGACTTGTTTGCAGAATTGCACTTCTATCAGTTTCTGACTTGGCAGAGTGAGATATTCCGACTGCAGCTGCTCTGTATTGTCCTGACGTAGTGCTCGAGGCTGAATTACTATTATCAAAGGGTGACGGAGGGGTTAAGATGTTAAATTTAAGGTCCAACTAATTAATCTGTCTGGGTGGGTTTGTGTCCCACCCATCAGGGAGAGCGTTTTCTGCTAGAAAAATAGCAAGTGTAGTAATTCTTGCCCTGGGGCAGGGGAAGGATGAGATGCCTTCTTGAAGTCCCTTTCCAGCCCTATTTTTCTGCTCTGTTCTTGCTGTGATTCTCGGAGTCAGCGGCATGGGCTGGGACTCTATTGTGCTGGGCACTGTGCAGATGTGGGACGATGCCTGCCCCTCCTCAAGGAGAGGAATTTAATTCTACATATTAAACGGGAGATGAGGGTGTGCGAGGAAGCATTGCAAAACAGCCTCGATCTGTGTGATGAGCTGTGCCAGTCTTATGTCTTGCTGTGTCGGTAGCTCCGATGCAATCAAGGTCTCTTCTCTCTCTCTGTTTTTTTTTTTTGTTGTTTTTTTTTTTTTTAAACCTGACAGTGAATGTCATTGTGTTTGAAGGAGGACACCGGGCGAGTTCAGTGAGTCTTTGTGGGGATCCCCTCGAGTCTGCGATGCTCCTGGAATCAAAATAATCCACTTCAGGATGTCTTTCCTGCTATTCAACCTCTACTAATTATATCCATTGCTCCTAGTTCCACTTCCTTTTGCTGTTATAATTCCTTTTTTTTTTTTTCTCCTGTGTTACACTTCTTGATTTTCCAGAGTATCCCTCTCTGTATCTAGGCTTCTAAGAATCACTTAATTCTGCAGGATCAGATAACCTTCTAGGGGAAAAAACCCCTCTTTCTTGCTTAAAACCACCTCTTGGCTAAGCTGTGACACCTGAGTGCTCTAATTTTTATTATACTCAACTGACCAGTCAAGTTTGTTGCTCTTCGGTGAGCTTTCTGTCCACTTCAGCTTTTTTTTTTTTAAGTGATGGGAAGCTAGTGATGGACTGTAATATTCTAGCTGCAGTTACTGTAAGTGAGGATGCTTGCCTCTCTGCTGGGATGCCTCTGTAATTTCTAATCAAATTTATTCTTTGAGAAGAGGTTAATCCCTCACTCTGCAAGCTCATACACTGTTTTCTGAGTGCTTATCCTAAAATAACTCACTGTTACTTTTGATATGTAGAGATTACTTTATTGCATAGTTGATGGCTGTCTTGCTTTCTTCTGTGATTCTCGTATTGTCTCCTGTTACTTTAACTTCTCCCTGTCCCTGTGTACTCCTAGATTGTAAGTGATTGACTCAAACTGGTACAGATTAAAGGCAGGAGAAACAGTGAGATTATTTTGTATGACACCCGATGAATGTGGGCTGTATAACTTCACCCACTTCTCCTTGTGTTCAGCCTGTCATCTAAAGATGAGTCTGTGTGATTATGTGAATTGCTAATAATTTAAAAAAAGTTCCTGGTTTCAGCCTGCAGGTGTTCTGCTGTCCTTTCTCGTGCTCCTCTGCAGTGTCCTTTAACACCTGGTGTCTTCTCGGAGTTAAAATACAGGCTTGTGTTTTTAAGTCACTACTTCCTTTTGGTTTTGCAGCTTGAGCTCTGCAAGTCCGTCACTCTTGAAAACCCTTTTCCTGCTCTACAGCTGCATTTGCAGCTTTTTGAAATAGGTGAAGGATTTTTAAACAGCATTTGACAAATTAAAAAAGCCCCATCTGGCCACATAGATGTAGTAACAGTATTCCTGCTGACACCTCACCACTTTAGATGCAGGTAAAATTACATTGATACTGTAGTAGTCTCCTGCTTGTACACTGAGAGACTGGAGCAGCTCTTTCCCCCAGCATTATAACAGGAATTATTACTTAATGCAGAGTTATTTTCTTAGGGGCACAGTTCTTCGTAGCTCTGGATCACGTTCCTCATCGCTACATGTGTACCTTTGTGGTTCTCCTGCAGCACGAGTTGCTGGGAAGAATCAAGATTTCCAAGCGATTGTTCTCTGCGGCTGCCTGATTTCATGGCTTGTTATTCTGCCAGCTTTTGTGTCATCTGCAAATTATATCATCAGTCTTTTTTTTTTTTTCGTTTTAGATGAATATTTGCTTTCTAGATTGTTCCATAGTGAGATTTTTATCAGTTTTGTTGGGACTAGTTCTTACCTGTGCCCGTTGAGAAAACTGAGAAATGTTATATTTCAGACAGCAATTAATCATCCAGTCTGTGCTTTTATATAGAACTATATTTTAATAGGAGTTTCATATCTGTCTGCTAATTATGTGTGTTTGGAGAGATTACAATGTTGTTTAACCCAAGAATGAAATTAAGCACACTTGATAGGGTAGTGTTTCTACTAAGCAGCTCTTGACTGAGATTAAAGTAAGACTGTAATTAAGCTCTGTTCCCTAAATCCTTTATCAACTCTTCCATGGGTGTGTCTGGGATTAGCATTGCCCCGGCTGACCTACAACTACCTGGCTGACCCGTTTACCATACTGTCAGTGTGCCCTGTTCATCCCCTGCCTGTGACTTCCCCCATGCCCAGGTTCATCTTAAACAGTGGAGCTAGAGGTCCTCAACTGCATTTTTTTTTTTTAGGATTCTGGATCTCCTGGCTTGGATGCTTGACAAATAATCTTCTCATTTGGGACTAATGGCTATAATTAACCTCATCTCCCAAGGGACATCACTGTAGTTCCTTCCTGGTACTCTCAGGCTCTGGCTGCCTGTACGGGGGTAGCATTGAGACACCTGAGCTGGATGTGTGGGGAGCCAGAGGTGCTGTTGCTGCAGTCGATCTTGCTGATATTGTTCGGTTGCTACCTTGGGTCCAGGCTGGAGCAATGTGACAGTGCAAATAGCAGCAGCTTGTCTGAGATCCTGAGCTGGTACTGATTATCTGTTCTATGGTTTATTTTCTTCTATAGCTTCAAATGGAGCTGAGCTGCAACTCAGCTGCACCCTGTTCCTGTGTCATTCAGGTTTCTGGTGCAAACTTGGAAAACTGAGGCTTTGCTCTTAGACATAAACTTATGGATGGGGTCCAGCAAGTGCTGGGGCTCTTGCATAGCCCCTCTGAGCTCCCTAGTGTCTCCTTAGCTGAAAGTTGTGGCATTAGTACAAGCCCTGTGGTAAACCTGGTTGGAAAATGGATCTGGATGGAAAAATAACCCAGCTAAAAATGTTTTGCTTTAATACAGCTCTGCTTCAATGTGTTTTGCTGTGTGGTAGCACAAATACTGTTTCCAGCCCACGGAGGAGGTTGTGTGGGGCGAGGAGGGAAGGGCTTGGTGATGGCGAAAATCAAGACTGAGCCTTGCCAGATTTATAAAAGCTCAATGAGTTTGTTAAACCAGACACTAACCTGCTGTGTCGTTCCTAGTCCATAGTCGCAGGCACTGATGTGGGCTTGGTCAAGCTGTCTGTTGTTAAGTGCGTGTTGCTTCTCACGGCTGGGGCTTATGGGGTGTATTTTGATGGGCCAGTATTGGCTTAAGCAGTTTCCCCAACTTTTGTTGGCTCCTCCCAAGCATTGTTGTGGCACTGCATTCATGTGGGTGCTGAAACACAACCCTCCCCTTTCCCACCTTATTTGAGTTATTTTTTTCAGCTGGATCAGTTTGCCTCCATTTCATCTTGTGCTCATTTTGTGGCTTTCCAGTGTCTAGACTGGCACAAGGGATTTAGTGGCAGGGTACTGGGTCTGGGGGCCAGCTGTGCTGTTATCGAATATTATCATCATATTATTCATCGAATGCCCGTGAACTTGGATGTGTTCTTCTTCCATGAGCTGCTTGCAGTTCCCTCACCTGGTAGAAGGCTGTTGGTTGGGGAGCGTAACTGGTTTATGGTGAGTCGGATGAGCATGGAAACCATGACACAGGATCAGGAGCAGCTGTTTGAATCTTTCTGTGTTGGGTGCTAAGAATGAAGGCTGGCCAAGCTGGTCCTAATCTTTGCTCCAGTGGGTGAGATGAGGATAATGGTCTGTGTTACAGATGTGAAGCAAGGAGTAATGACAGGCATCTGGCTTAACAGCTTCCCTATTTGTATTTTGGAGTGGAGAAGTGAAGACGGTACAGTGTCCTGCCTGATCACTCTTGGGGCTACCTCTACTGATGGTAGAGGGCCGTGATTGCTGCGGTTTGTCTTTCAGCCAAGCCTGCCTTAGGTGAGGACAGAGGAAGAAGACCTTGGATCAGCCTTGGAATGAAGTGGACCTTCTCTTACACGTGCTGGGGCTGGGTAAGAAGTGCCTCCTCAAGGTCCCAGGAACAGTAAGAATTGAAGAGCGTATGAAAATCATACGCACTATCTGTAAAAAATCCCCTGAGGCTGAATACTGTGAGAACTCGCATGTAACAGAGCTAAAACTATATTGAGTTGCTCTCCTGACTTTGCACCCTCTAGCTGTGCCGTGTGCCACGCTTTGCCTTGGCTCCACGAGCCCTGTCTCTACAAGTCCCATCCCTTGCTTTACGTACAGTAATTCGTGAAATGCCAACTTCCAGCAAAGCAACGCCATGGAGAAATAGTGCTAGACCGTCTAGACGCTAACTGTTGGCCGCAGAGCTTGCTCAGGAAGCTGCTTGTAACAACTGTAAATTGTCTGCTAATAAAAGCCTTGCAGGATCTTTTGAAGCATCTTTCAGCCCATTCTCCCGCCACCCAGACCGGGAAACTGCAATCTCCTGAAAATGAGCCTGGGCCTCTGTTCATATGTACATAATTAAGCATCTTTTAAAAGGCAGTTCATTGCAATACTGCTTGAATTATATTAGCATTCCCTTCTGGTCAGGCTGATGCTGTTCAGCTCCAAGTTTTCTGTTGCAAAGAAAAAAAGTATCAGCAACTGCTCCTGTGAAATAATCTGGTATCAGCATTAACGGTCCGTTGGGAGATGGACTGGTCTGGTTTAATGTGTGGACCATTAGCAATCTCTGCCTGAAGGTACGTTTTACTTAATTATCTCAGGTTTTATGGATACTTTCTTGTTTGCAGTGCTAAGGTTCTGCAAACAACTTTGAGATGGTGAATCCTTATAATTCATATAACTCTTTTTATTTCAGTCTGCATCCTGATGCAGTCTGAAGGGAACAGCTTGCAAGAATGTACTGCTCAATTATTTATAGCTTGTATTTTCTTGATTTTTTTCGCAGAAGTACATTCCTTTCTGGAATTTAATGAATCACTGTCAAAGGATAGATTATCAAATGGCGGTTCCTATTCTGTGGGATGTGGTCTTGTGTCTGGGCTCTCAGGAGCTCACTGAATTTATTTTCCTGCTTACCTTTCAAGTGCCTCGTCTGCAATAGCAGTATGTGATAGCAGCGTTGCAGTGTTGGGAGGTAGTAAGCTAAAAGGGGATGTTTCGCTAGAATCTGTAGAGAAAGGGTGCTCTACTAAACTCTCTTGATGTCTTCTGGAGTTGTCACTATGTATGATTTAGCAGTATTTCGTCCCGAGCTGGCAGCTGAGCTCATGTTTAGAACACTCTGCTGTTCTGCCTATAGAGGACTGCAGAAAAGTAGTAGCTTGGGAACTCAGTTGTTTGCCCCTCTGTAGGCAGAGTCCTGTGGCATTTAAGTCTACCTAGACTGTCCTTTCTGTCACACTTTTTCTGATTCCACTTCTAGTGGATTGAAGGATTTTTGTCTTTTTTTAGAATATAAATAAAATGGATATTTATTCCAGGGCTGCAGAAGCCTAGTAATACTGACTTTCTGAATCTTTTTCCCAAAGGAGAGCAAACACGACCTTTGAGAAAAAACTGAAATGACTGTTTGCTTTATCTAGAGAAGACAAGATGGGCATGCAATTCATCTTCACATGCAGAATAGACTGTTGAGAAGGTGAAGAAAAGCTCTTCTTCCATGAGTTTGCACAGGCTGGGATCTGTGCTACAGTTGCAGCAGCAGGAATTTAGGGTAGGTGCAGGGAAAGGCTTCCTAACTAATGAGAAAATCGTGAAAATGCTTGTACTGGTCACATGAAAAGCTCTTCTTCATTGTTCTGTCTCTGAGGGTAGTGAGGAGTGGGTGCTTATCAAATGAGATACAGAGCAAATACAGAGACATGTGTCTAGTGTCTTGCAGTCTGCACTTTGGAGACTTTTGGCACAGATTATACCAGCATTTCTCTGTTCAAGAGCTTCCCGTGGACCTTTTCTCCATGACTGTCTCGTCAACACTTTAGTCTGCTAGTGCTCTCACATTGAAACATTTTACAGTGATGAGTTCTGTGTGTTAATTGTGCATTGTATATTCCTTTAGGGTTTAAATTTTTTTTTTTTTGCTAGAACAGGGTCTAGGCTGTCACAAAAGATTATGAGAAATGGTAAGTCAGTTTTTTTTTTTTTTTTTTTTGCCTTCCAAGCTGAAGGTTCTTAATCAATTCATTGTAGTCTCCTGCCAAAGCTGTTTTGAATTGCTCATTATCCCTGTTGCTTTTCTTGCTATCTTTTCTCACGCAACTATCACCTTTTTATGAAGATGCTGGAAAGATCAGAGCTGCATATAGTGATCAAGATGCAGATTCATGTCTTGTGATGTGTTAAGTGGCACGGTGATGTGTTTTTGCTTTGCTTTCTCTTCTTTTTCTTGCAGTTTCTGTGGTCTGAGCCAACACTTCTGACAATATAGCCACAGTACAGCTGGCCTCTCTCCTTCTCAGTGGTAGTAGTTAATTTGGAGCCCCTCGCTGTTGGTGTATTATAAAGGCTTTGTCCCCCATTCCTCCCCTGCAAGTGTCCTGCTTTACACTGCTGGCACTGAGCTTTATTTGTCATTTTGTCACCTGATACTCAGTGTTGTAAGATCCTTTACAGCTTTTTGCTCTGGAGTTAATCCAAGTGAATAGTTCTGTATCCTCTGCAAAATGTCATCTTGATGTTCATCCCCTTCTCTAAAGGACTGTTAAACACATTGAACTAGAGGAACATCAACCATCTATTTTTTCCTTTGAATTTTCACAGTGCTTTTAACGTTCAAGTGTGTTAGGTTGACCAGATCCCCCTTGTTAACAAGTCTGACTTTTTCAAAGAGTGCTAGTGAATAAGATGCGTGAATGCCACCCAAAGAAGCTGTTGTCGTCTTTGCTGTATTGTACTTTTTACGCGTTTGCTAAGTATTTCATAAAAAAGACTTCTGCTTTGCCCAGTCATGTTTAGTGCTCTTTAGCTTGCAGGATTCTTCAGGTGCTGTAGAAGTCACTAAGGAAATCGGTATCATGTTTTCCATCTGCCCCTTTCTTGGGGTAACCACAGTGTTAGTGATGGGTTATTGCTGACCCGGTGTTTGTGGCCTGGCAGTTTTATGTAATGCACCTTTAGTGTTCTTAAGCAAGTACAACGTTTCATTTTACTGAGCTGGTCTAAGCATCTTCTATTAAATTCCTAGTCTGCAGCAGCAGGAGAGGTTTCAGGGTAGAAACTGCTTAGCCCCATCCATGGCATGCAGCAAACCGTTTTTCCAGCCATTCCAGGGTAGAAGAGTTTTCCTGAAAAAACTCCCACTCTCTTCCTCGCTCTGGCAGGTTTCCTGCTTCTGATGGTTGAAGAAGTTACTAGTTTTTCGTGTATTAAGAATTAGCTTTTCATGTGACTTATTTGTATAGATTATTTTGCATGTGCGCTTAGTTTACTTGGATTTGTGCTTTTTAATTTTCCCAGAGTTGGAAGATTTTTCTTTTATTCCTTGAAAGTCTCCTCTACTACTCCTTAACCATGGTAGCTGAGGGGGGGTTGCATGTGTGTGTGAATGGTTAAAGCCTTTTTTCACAGTTAGTATACTGCTGCCTTAGAGCACATAAATATGTCTTTTAAGCAGTTTCATTGCCACCCGCAAACATTTAATACTTCTAGCTGTTCCTTTTTAATTTCCTTTTTTGGTAGGGAAGAAATGAAGCAGCAAGCTGTTTTTCTTCTTTGTAGTGATGTGCCATGGTAACGGTTTTCTACCTGCTCTCTTAAAGGTGCTTGGTTTGGGTGTTTTACCCCAATTGTTGCAGAGAGCCCATTCTTAATTCTGAACACTTGAAAAGGTTGGAGCAGAAGTACTTTCTTCTGTAGGTTGTCCTGAGTCTCTGCTAACAAAACTCTTTGGCAAACCTAAAACCTTAATCTTGGCATGGCTCCCTCATTTGCCTACGGAGCATCTTGTCTAAAGGGTTTGAAAAATAGGGGAGATCGATGTCTGTTCATAGTGGGTTAGGGAAGATTGACCCTGCAGTGGGGGCTGAAGTGAACGAGGTGGCTTCTGGAAATCCCTTCCCTGTGAATCAATAGGGTGCTTGACTTTGCCTCCATCAGCATGTCTGGTCATGAACTGATGTCCAAAAGCAATAGCTGGGCTGGCCTTGATGTCCTATCAGTAGTAGGTGGTGCTATGCAGTATGGTCTTCTGCCCATCATATGTTCAGTATGGTAGTTTGGGGGGTGTCAGTATGTCTCTAGCTTCCTGCTGAAGCTCAGCTTACTCTGCGCAGATCAGCTGTCTCGTGTGTGGCACTCATGGCATTTCCAGTAAGTACGTGTCCAAGCTGCTGGGGAGAGTTTCTCCTGCTCTCGCTGGGTTCAAGGAGACACTGGAACAGCTCTTTTTGAGACCATGCCACCACTGGATTGGTTCCTTCAGCCTGGCTTTAGCTGCTGTCCTTTGCCAGCCCTTGCAAGGGCAGCAAGCTGTGGGCTGGGTTAATTGTTCTACTGGAGCTGTTTTGTCAAGGTGGTCCCACCTCCAGTGTCACAGGGTAGCTGCCGCGGCTTCTTGAAAAATGTAAAAATAGGAGTCCAGGCTTCTTAATTTCCTGTGGCTGTACTTTAGGAAGTTAACATCCTTTAAAAAAATTTCTAGATGCAGTTTTAGGTCATTGTAGAGAATTGTTTCTTTGGAATACCCAGCCTGTTTTCCAGGTACCGTCTGTCTTGCAGAAGTGAGGATGAACAGTGCGCCTGTCTGCTGGAACTTCTTCTCACTGCTTCCAAATCCATTTTGATTTGGAAAATCAGTGTACAGATAATTAGCTCACCTGCTGGGTTGGCCTTAGGGCTGGTAATTTGCTCCGGCAGGAGAGACACACACACACTGGTTTGTGCTCTTTCAGTCACTTAAATACAAAGGGGCTGAGCAGCATTAGCTGAGGCAGAACAGCAGGTGAGCATATCCTCTGTTTCCGCTGTTTCTCAATCATAGCTATTAAGAAAGCCGACGATAAGGCTAGTCCTAATGGTGCTTTTTGGGGTAGGCTGGTGCCTTTGGGACTTTAAATTGCATATGGCAGTGATGGAAAGCTCAAAATCTGCAGAGGTGACTGTACTCTTCCCCAGATCCCTGTGGCACATTAAGCTTTTGGCAATCTGTTATTTGAAGACCCGTTTTCTTAATAATTTGCGTCTGGCCTGAATATCCGGTGGATCATAAATGTGCCCAGTGGTGTCACCAGTGCAGCAGGAGCAAATGAATAAGGGCACCCTGTGCACAGGGAGAGGCTTTTAAGGGCACTCTGGAGAGCAACCTGACCTGTCTGTCTGACATCCTCGTGTCGAAGCGGGGCTGTCACAGAGCTGATTTCACTTTGCGTTGCCCACTCTGGGTGTGGTGACATGTCCTACACAGTAGATAGCAGTGCTATGAGCGCATGTGTCCTTGTGTGCCCTGGCCAGGCGAGAAGGAAGCCTGGGGGGCCTGCCCTTGGATGTATTAATAGATGAGGATTTAGCTCAACAGTTGTGTGATGAGCTGTGGCTTGGGTGTCCTGGATTCATCAACTGCTGTCCCAGTAAAAGAGTGTTTCTTGTCCTCCTGAAAATCCTGAACTGATATGTGGGGGACCAAAGCCTACACGAGCTCAGGTGTACCGACGGTCGGTGCTGCTTATTCTGGAGATGCAATGCTTCACTCTTTGTGCCAAGAGGGTGAGGGTGCCAGTGGAGCTGCAATAACCTCATTCCTCCTCTGCACCCCTCTCCTAGGGCCAGCCTGTTGATGATTCGTACGCATCCCAGAGGAGCTTTTTTTTCCATCTCGGCACTGAAATAATTCCTTTCTGTGACAAATTAAGCTCCAAACAGGTCTCCCAAGCTGCTGGCTGGCTGCAGTCCCCCTGTGCAGTACCTTCTGCGGATGTTGGGGCCGAGGATACCGACACAACAGAGCAGGGTGTGTGTGACTGATGCTTAGCTATGTGCTTGCTTTGAGTTTCAGGCTTGCAAGAGCAAGCAAATAAAATCTCCTCCTTAAAATCTGTCAGTGAGGTTAAGAGATTTGCCAGGTCTTCCATAAAAGCTTCACTGAGAAGCCAAGTGTTGTGTTGTGTGTTTTTTTTGGTGTGGGTTTTTTTTTCCCTATGGCCATCCGAGAGGAACAGAAAGGGAAAAGATGAGTGTAAGGAGGAGCATTTTTTTCCCCCCTCTGCTAAGTAATGAAGAGCTTCAAAGTAAGAAAAGTGGCTGAAAATGTGGAGGCAGCTCTTGGCAGTTTTGGGTGATGGATGTGGCTGTAGACTTTGCTTTCGGGCTGATGTCTTGAAGCCCAAGTAGATGTAGATTTCCTTATTAGTAGATATAATTCCCTGGACGATGGTACCCGTTAACACACTATTTTCAGAATATCACCTTTTCATAAAAGCCTTTGCTTTCTGCTTTCCTATTGGTATGGTAATTAGGAACTAGAGAGAGTAAAGATGGTTGAACCATCTTGCAAATCCATTTCCTTCTTTCACTGTCTGATTTGGAGACAATTGGACACCAAAAGATTATAATCTGACTTTGTTAGAGAACCTATGCCCTTTTTGAAAGGCTAAGTATATTGGTATCATTCTTATCTTGCCTTTTCCTGACAGTTAATGTAATCTGGTGCTTCCTTTATAAGCTGGTGTGGTAAACTGAGCTGGGTGGCATGTACAGGTGTAGGGAAGACAACCAGAGCTTGTGCCCTCCAGTGGGAAACCTCTGGAGGACACAGAGCTGGCGATGTGGTTATGATTGCGTGTGAGTAGGAAGAGTTGGGCTGGGGCAGGGTCAGGAGTGGAGAGCTGTGTGGGTTATGGGATGTTTGGTGAACAGGCAGAATGAATGATCTGGTCTTGGGGTGAAAATGGAGGAAGCTGGGGGCTTGTAAATTCAGACTGAATTTACCTGTGGTCTAAACTTGGAAATCAACCTCATTGGGTTTTCCTGCATGATGAGACGTTGCCTTCGGTAGAAATAGAAACTCCATGCTCAGCTTCTTTGTTAAGGATTTATGATCCTAGATTAACCCTTTAAGATTACAGAATTGTTGCTAATCACTCTTTTAAAGGAGACTAGAGATTGGCTCACCATTAGTTCCTCGTGAATCTTCTGTAGCCATTTCTCTCTCAAATCAGAGAGGTTTCCTTTGTTCAAAATGGTGTATACCTGTAGAGACTCTATACCTCTGTGGCTTCAGGGTGAAGTAAAATGTATTTATGGGGCTCTTCAATATTACAGTCACTTTACCATGCCACAGGAAACATGCGGGACTGAAACCAAAACGTGTTCCGTGGAAGCCAAAGACCCCGACCGGGGACTGAGAGCCTGGCTGTGCTGTGGAGCATCATGAAGATGGTCTCTGTCCTGATGGTTCTTCATTGTCTTGTGATTTTTGCCTATTTACTTTTTTTTTTTTAAGCTTAACAACGAACTTTTGAAGCAGTGGAAGAGCATTTACTTGATAGGCGATGTCCATGTCCTCTCATGAAGAACTGAGATCAGACGTCCTGGTGTTTGACCATGCAACCTCAGCTGAAGCACTTTTCCTGGAGGGAGAATCTGGGAATTTCAGATGATCCGTTTGGGGAATACATATTTTCCTTCTTAATTTCTTCTAGAACTGAATTGAGATGCTACAAGCGTTTCAGCTAGCAAGCAAAATGGCTGTGCTTACTGTTGCTGCATGGTTGTATTGGTGATACCAGCTAGTTCGGAGAATACCCAGAAAGGCTGGTGTAGGTATGTGAACATGTACATGTGTGGCAGCGCTCTTTCAGGTACTAACTGTCCACTTGGCATCTATTGCTTTTGGAAAAAAAATATGTGGTAGACGGCTCACCTGTTTTCTGCCTCATATTCTGAATAATTCCATGTGCTGCTGTCAAACTTTTATTCTAAACAGTTCATAAATGTCTGGAAAAGTTAATAATTTAAAGTCAGAACTCAAATTCAAGTTAAAATGCTATTGCTTCTGGCTTGCATCTTGTAGCTCAACGCAAACTGGGGAATATTTTTGCCCATAGGACTTGCACAGGCTGTTCAAGGTAGCCACAATGAAATGCAGGGAACTTGGCTAGCAAGCCTTGGAAAGGTGCAGTCTGTGTTACTGATTTTCTTCTGCTCTTCTTTGGGTGCTCTCACTGAAACTGAATCAATCTTCTAGTTTTAGGTGGAATCCTTCAGAAGTATTTGATGTTATTGTACCTTCTTTGCATTTAAGTGCTAGAGAAACACTAGTCTGAGCTTTCTCTTGAATCCTGCCCTACCATGCAGGACTATAGAAAACTTCTCTTTGGCCTTTCAATATATAAAGGGGGCTTATAAGAAAGTCAGAGAGACGTTTTACCAGAGCCTGTAGTGACAGGACAAGGGGCAACGGTTTTAAACTGAACGCAAGTAGATTTAGATTGGACATAAGGAAGAAATCTTTTACGATTAGGGTAGTGAGATGCTGGACCAGGTTGCCCAGAGAGGTTGTGGATGCCTCATCCTTGGAAGTGTTTAAGGTCAGTTGGATAGGGCTTTGAACAACCTCATCTAGTGAAAGGTGTCCCTGCCCATGGGAGGGGGGTTGAACTAAATGATCTTTGAGGGTGCCTTTCAACCCAGACTGTGCTATGATGCTGTGAAACAAAGCAACAGAGGCTAAAGCCATGTAGTGACGGTTATCTTTGTGATCGCTCCTCTGAATTGGTAGCACAGCACATTGTGGTTCTGTTAAGACTTTTTCTGCAGTGCAAGCTGGAAATGCTGTAGCTGGGGTAGGAAGTGTGTATTGTGTTGTCCTGAATAGGTGGGGACATCTATATTCTGGACAAGACAAACTGGAAATTGGAGTTTTCCAATTTGTCCTGTATTGAGGTCTTTGCTGCAGGTGTGGATTTATCTTGCAGCCCCTGGGAATCTGTGGCACCCTGCAGCGACCAAAAATGCATGCTGCGGTGATCGAGACTGCCTGCTAGCAGCGGGGTAGCACAGGCAGGATAAAAATAAAATAATAAATAATTGATATAAATGTGTGGGGTTTTTTGTCAGCTGAAGCAGGTTTGGGGCCATGCAATACTAATAGGTAGATGTTTCCTCTGTGTCAGCCTGCTCCTACCTGCTAGCAATTTTTTGTAGTAAAATTATGTTAAGATTAAGCAAGGTTTTGGTTTTGAATTTATCCTTTAACATAAAAAGCCCCACCAAAGCAATAACTTCTTTCTATGTACTCTGTCATATGTTGGTCCTGTTTGTTTTCTTCCTGGTTCAGAAGCAGCAACTAAAAATGAACATCTTCTGTTGGTATTGTGCCATGAATTGTTGCGTGCCAGACAAACTTGCGTGCACTTCTAGGAGAGAATTCCAAAATAGGTGCTGGAAGGGAACTTGATAGATGACACATCCATAGACTGCAGTAAAATATGCCAGGGGTGTTTGTGTTTTTAGAAGTTTCAAATACTATTGTGCATCTTTAGGGGAGTTAACTCTTGCAGCAAATAGTTGTAATAGGAAGAAAACCCACCAGTTCTTTTATTATCATTTAAACGACCTGCTGTCCATTTATTTGTCTGCACTTAATCTTCATTTGTCCATTTGCTTGATTTTATTTTTTAAACTAAATATAAAAAAGTCTGAAGTTAATAACAAAATATTCTCTCCTGGGTAGCACGATCTAGTTTAATTCCTCTCTGATTCTCCCAAATAATAGAAATCCATGCAAAATAACCTTGAAATAAAGTTGCGTTTTATTTTCCTTAAAAACAGCTGTCTTTTGGAGATATAGATGTGGTCAAATGCTGGCTTTCAAATGACAAGATCCAAAGCACTGTGAAATGCCCTGTAGCTGGGATGCGGAGTGCAGCTCTTTTGGACTTCAGGCTCCTTTCTTTAGGTTGCCCTTCTTGAATGAATCTCTTTGTCTTGTTCAGGGCAAGATTTTGGTCATGTTGCTTAAAAGCATAATCACGGTTATTTTTTTTCTTGAGCATTTTTAGTGCTGATGCTCAGATTTGGGTCTGGCACAGGTTCATCTGAAGTGTAATATGCAAGATGCTCAATTAGAGTCTGAGGTTAACTGATCCAAATTGCTCTAGATCCAAATTGCTCTAGTTAGGCAGTGCTTTCCTTTTTATTGCAAACTATAAGTAATGAGAATAAATGACAATTGAGTTAGAAGGGCAAAATATAAGGGGCACAGGTGCTTAAGTGCTTGTTATGGTCCCTGACTGTACTCAAAGCCCTCAATCTTTAAGAGGTAATAATAACACAACCATGTTTAATTACACATGTGGATAAAACTTCAGTGCAGAGGCTTCAAGCAGTGGCGAGGACAGAAAAATAAATGGAAGCTGGAAATAAAAGCAGGAAGTGCAAATTAAGATTCAACCTGGCTTAACCCAAGTGACGTTTATTTGAAAAATAACTGGCCTTTGAGTGTCTGGCAGTGTACACAAAAATAAAGCTCCTTGTCAAGAAGAGAATATAATCCAAAACAAAGAGTCCTGGTGGGAACAGAGCACTTGAAAGGTACTGCCAGTGGGAATTCCTTGTAGGAATCAAGTTGCTTTTGTGTTTGCACCCTCTGTGCTGCAGGGCTTAGCGTACTCAGATCTCCAGTTTGCTTTCCATGAGGCAGGCAGGCGTGGGGGAGAAGACCTGAGGAGAAGGGAAGTTAATGCTGAAAGATGGGATGGGGTAGGAGAGAGTTCCAGCGAAAGGAAACCACCTCTTGAGATTGAGATTGGCTGAACATTTCACCTCCTAGCTGAATGCCGCCATGCTTATAGCCCCAAAATGTGCTGTTAATGGTTTCCTTGTGCATCCAAGTCTCAGTTGAGAAGATGCTTCCTCTGAGCTCTGCGTCCAAGCTCAGCCTCAGAGTTGTGGTGAGAGCAGCAAGACTGCCTAGCAGGTGATTTCTCAACCTCCTAAAGCAACAAAACATGAAGCTGCAGAAGCAAGCTGAAACTGCTGTTCAGATTGAATTGCCCCCAGTTTAGTTTATTTTATGTGTATTTTCTCTATACAAAGTACACATGCATAAATTCAAACACAAATGTGCTTTGCTAAAGGCTGTTTTTTCAAGTTGAATATGCTCGTCTGAGTTACAAAAAGCAGCATTCTCCTCTTCTGACTTGTATCTTAGACTAGCAGTAAGTTATAATATACGATTGTAAGAAGCAGTCCTGCAAAGGCTAGTTCAAAAAACAGGGTGTTTTATATCCTTCTGCATAATCTGTGTGATGCTTAGGAGTGCTTTAATGGGTCTTTTTCCATGTCTGATGTCTGTGACTCAGTCTTCTGGGGGACCATCCCCTTCCACAGGGCTTGCAACTGCGGCTCTGCTGAATAAATTGACAGATGCAGCACTCGTATCTCTGCAAGCAGTGTGCATTTTCTGCTCTATTGCTTGGGAGAACTAGCTAAATATGTGAAGAGCCACAGGACTGCAAGGTGTCTTGGAGCATTTCTTCAGCTGTTGCATATAAAGGTATTTTTCTTCAGCCCTCTGTATGAATTTGTGAAGGTTTGGTGCTAGCATCCCTGCAGCCTGCAACTCTCACCTTTGCCAAGAGAAATACAACTAGGCAGGGAATGCGCAGATGCTCCAGCCTGGCTGCACTGGTGCAAAGACAAAGGTCGTCCCAGGGGTGCTGATAACACGGTCTCCATTGTTCTCTGCTGAAATCGCCAGCAATTATCATGTCCAGCGAGGGGGTGACCTGACTGTCTGCTCACTGGGAACTGGACTGAAAACCCAGTAAACCCTGTGATAACTGCTCTCGCACATCAGAAATGCGAGCAGTTCAGGAAGGCAAAATACAGAACAATGTTTCCGTCCTAATTTCAGTTGAGTGAACTGTTGCCTGGGGATGAATTTATTCACTAAAATATGTGTTTTTTCAGTATTTCTTCTTTCTTGGCCACTATTTGCAGTATGTCTGTGTGAATGGGATGTTTACATCCAGTCCTTTAGCTGGTGCTGCTGTAGTGGGCTAGGTGTTATGGTTTTGCAGCAGAAACACGTTACTGAGTGTCAAAGCTTTAACGTTTTTTTACTGTGTTTGTACAGAAAATGTATAATAAAGGAGCAATTTGTTTATTTTTGGAGTGTGATTGGCCAGGAGTTTTGGGAGAAGCTAGATCTCCCAGGTGGAGAAGAATAATACAAACAGATAAATTCCCATCCAGAAGCTGAAAAATGCCATGAAAAAACCCAGCCACTTAACGTTGGCAGAGGTGCAGAATAAAAATGTGGTGTTTTTAGGGTAATTAAATTTTGGAATGTTTTCTCTGAAAGACTTTTTAAGAAGTTTTAATATGTAAGATTTATGGTCTGCTTGCCCACCGTCTGGCAGGAGGGAAAGAAGTAGGTGTGTTTCTGGAAGCTTGCAGGCTGGTCTGCGTATTCATTCTGGCAGGCTTGGTAATTACTGGTCTGTTAATTTTTGGCGTTCAGGAGCTGTCATTTAAACTGAGCAACAAGAACATTCAAAGATAAAGCAGTTCTGCCTGGGACGTGTCACAGGGACGTCTACGTGAGGTCCTTGGGCCCCTTTACTCACAACAAGCTCTCCTGAATCTGTCTGTTGTGGGACTTTCTTGTATTTTCCAGCATCTCTTGGTGATCCATGCATGAGATGGACTGACTCCTGTGCTGTGGCACATGAAAGCCATTTCAAATTCTGAAATAATTGCCTTTGATACAACTAAAACCCGTTCCCCCTTCTCTTTCCTGGATGATAGCAGTTTTATTTTTATTTTCTTGAGACCATGGCAGTGATGATTCATTAGGTTAATCCGTAGCCTTACCTCCTTGTTTGTCCTGTTACTTGTTTAATGCAGTTGGAGACCAAGTTTTGCACCCTCTTCAAGTTTTGTGGTTTCCAGCTGTTATAAATAAACCTCATTATCTACACATGTGTATATATATGTATGTATATATATTTTGGCCTTTGCAAGTGCTGCAGAGGTTGACCCTGCTCTTGGCTGCGGAGGTGCGCTTTTCCCACGTGAAATTTCGGAAGACTGGATGTTTCTCTGAAGTCCTCCCCAACCTTGTTTTCAGGCTGGAGCACAAGCTGGAAGGCTGTTTTTCACTTAGACAGACTTTCCGCTGCTCTTTAATGAGCTCTTGGCGTGCTTTTTTGAGTTGTCTTAATGTGGATTGTATTTTTAGAAAAGCTCATGCTTGAAGCAGCTACAGCCGCGTAAAGATAGTTCCTCAGTCGTGAGCTTCGCTGTCTGAACTAGCTGAAAATAGCCATTCCCAAGGGGTGGGTGGAGGAGCACGCGTGTGCGAGCGGCCGGCTCTGTGTGACTGCTCCGGTGACCTGTGTCTCCATTCACTTGTACGCTTGGGAACTATGTGGGGAGAGATTATATGGGGAATTTGATGTTTGTTTGGTGTGTTCCAACCCCCCTTCACCCGCAGCTGGGATGGAGAAGGTGGGCTGGGAAAGCTGAGGGATGATTTGGGGACCTGATTCAGGTTTGGAGATGGACAAAACAAGGAGCTTCCAAATTTTGTTGCTGAGTGTCTCATATATATGTGTGTGTGTATATATGTGTGTGTAATATATACATATATATATACACACACACACACTATACCATCTCTCCCTGAGCCATGCTGGGGTTGGACACCCACCCCATGGCACAGGGAGTGGGCTTCAGTGTAGCCGGGGTCTGTCTTTTTCTATCTAGGGTCACCCTGGGTAGTTTTTGTTTGATCGGCAGACTGCCTCGCTGGGACTTCAGTCCAAACCCAAGGTCTTCTGTAGAGGCAGGAGCTGCATTAATTTGTCCTCGACTGGCATCAAACTGATCTTCAACTAAACCAGCGGGTCCCTTCAAAGCTTTGAAATGTGCCTTAAATTCATACATGTTAATGCTGCAAGGCACCCGTTTTGGCTGGCTTTCCCATGTGGAGTGTGTGAGCCTGGGTGGCTGCCGGCAAGGGGTGGGCAAGAGGGAAATGTCCCTTCACAAGCTAAGAAGGTGGGACTCATAGTCAATTGTCCTGATCTAATCAGGAGCCCTATTTTTACACATCCTGTGCTGTGTGTGGTAGTGTGTTTTTTTTTTTTTTTTTTTAAATTGAACCAGCATACTACGGTGTTTTTCCCCTTGCCCACTTCCCAAACAGGAAAAGTCAGGACTTTATTTTTTCCTCTCAAGGAAGACATCTAAACTGCTGCTGAACGACACCCGTATTTTGAAAAGCCAAAGGTGTAAATATATGAGAGATGGGGTTTGGCTCTTTAGTCTTCATGTGGTATGGGGCTTAAAGAAATCTCTTCCGCAGGACATGGTTCACAAAACTCCCTTGGTGGTGGTTGCTGTCTGCAGTCACCTTTGCTGTGTGTTGGCTTGGAGGTGAATCAGCTTTGCAAGCTGATCTTCCTGGGGAAAACACCCAGGAATACGAGGGTTCATTTACTGCATAGAGTTATGACATATTTCTGGTAAACTGTTCTTCTCTTGGGGCACTGCTGGGTTACCACAAGGGAAATAATTCTTGCCTAAAGCGTCACGAACCAGATGCATGGAAGGTGTGATGGGAGCGGATGTAGCCAGAGAGAAGATCCCCCTCTTCTCCAGCACCCCTTGCCTTCCACTTTCCCTGACTAAAACCACGGTAGAGTTGCAAACTGATGTAAATCCCACCGAGGAGATGGTTTGTGTGCACCCTGTTTGGGCTGGATTATGTGTTCGTGGATGTAGTGACTTCGATTCCGCCTGCTTTGGGAATAGGCGGGCTGCTCTACAGTGTGTGTTTATGAAGGAGATCGATGGCCACGATAGCCCCTCCTGGCCTGGAAATGCCTGGGTCCTGTGATAACGAGCAGCTCTGCAGCCCTGGAGCTGAAGAACAGATTTAAGAGCGCAGTGTTGCATGCGGTCCATCATGAACGGCTCGTTGCTGGAGGCCAAGCACCCTGCAAAATATAAAAGCTTTGTGCATAATTTCTTTGTTTTCTACATGTGTGTTTTTTTTCTCCTTAATTTCCCCTTTGGGGACACCGAGGTCCTTTGAAGCAAATTGGCTCCAGGCCTGAGGCATTACATGTTGCCTTTTTAAAATTCCTTTTGCACTATCAGTTGGACACAGCATCCTTCGCTTCCTGTCCTAAATAGCTGTAGAGTCTCGCTTTGTTCTGCCTTAGCGATAGCCGTCTTTTGAGTAGCACATGAAGCTGAAGTCTGAAAACTCTCTAGGAACCCTTGATGGGGAGCATCTCTCATTTGGGGTTATTGGTGTTATTCTGTTAAATGCACTTTTAAAAAAAATAATGAGCTGCTTGCATTTAGAAGGAGCTTGGTGGTTTTGCAATCTATTGCTGGAGTCTTGCAATTGTTCAAGCTCAGAGCTGTGATGGGCAAGTGGTGCTTCTACCTTTGGGCTATTTGTTGTGATGTTTTGTAAAGTCCGAGTGGTGGGTTCCAGGGACCCCTCTTGTGGGGCGTTGAGCAAAGGGAGGCTGAGCCTGGGAGCTCTCTGGGACAGAGAGAGAGAAGGTTGAATTGATGACTGCCAAGATGGAGTTGGAAGGGGGGGAGTCTCAGTGCCTGGACCAAGGCACCTAAATGATACCTTTGTTTAAAGGTATTGCAAGAGCAGCCTTAAAATAAGCATCTGCTTTTGGTCAGCTGAATTGTCTGATTAAAGTACCACCATTTTTGCTCTGTAGATCTCTATCAGTCTTGTGCTCCATATTACTATGGTTGTGGCTGTATGCTTTTAGTTGAATCTCACCCAACAGATCCAGAAAACAAAATTAGGGGATGTGGATTGCTATGCATGCATTGAAGTCAATATATAAATTTTTGTTTGGCAAAGCACAATTTTTAGGGGCATTATTCTTAGATAGCTTCATATGAAAACTGCTGACTTGCTGCTTAATTATACTACAGAACTGTACAGATTTTATTTTTTCCCTCTTTTGTCACGTGCTTGGTGAACGCGGAAGGATTTGCATCCTTCAGGTTATTGCTCCGTACAGAAGAGGCCTTTTGTAACTTGTATGGCCATAGCTTCCCTGATTTCTTGCCGTTTCTGGAACAAATTTTACAAGGTAGATTTGAAAAAGCCTTCAGAGGTGTGGAAAAAATTCATCTAATAAGTCTCCATTGTCTTTGCTATGTGCTGATGTTAAATATGGCTTTTTAAATTTTATTTAATTGTTCCCGCAGAAGGCTGCACTGCAGTGTTAAGAGAGGTGACCCTGGTGTGGTGGCTGACCAACCAGTGATTACAAATCTCCCTTTTTCTCAGCTGTCTGGAAATGATGCGTTGGGCTCTTCTGTTTCCCTGAAATGCTGCTTCAGCTCCAGATCTCTTCCTCGTGAGCAGCAAAGGTGGATTTCCCTGCAAGCTGTTTTGTTTGGGAGCCTGTCCTGCTTTGTCTGGCTTTCTAAATCCATGGTACGATTTGGCTGAGCCGTGGAGAAGAGGAAAGTTTATGGGGTTTCGGGTGTGCTGCTGCCTAATCCCAGGTGGTGCTCGATTCAGCAGTACCATGGGACCTGGGGCTCTGCTGACCAAGGGCTTGCATTGGTTTAGGTACTGCCATTCAAAGCAGGCAAGGACCAACGTCTTGTGGCTGTGTTCAGCCTCCCATCTTAACTATCTGAGTAGCATTGCTTTCATTGACAGTGTTACAGGCTGGGGTGGTTTTGTGTTTTGTTTTGTGTTGGTTTTTGTGTTTTTGGTGTGTTTTTTTTTTTTTTAAAGGGGGACTTAATTTATCTGCCCTGACCTTTGCACAATACAGATCATAAATTCCTCAATCAAGGGTGTGACCTTTGCTTGAGCTAGAGTACAACTCTGAGTTGAGATTAGGCGTCTTTGTAAAAGACACCAGGGTGGAAAGTTTGCCTTTCTCGATTCTTTATTACCAATGGATTACTCGTATTGCTTGCAAAACCCTGCCTTTTTCCTAATGGGAATTTGCCTGGCTTCGGTTCCCTGGTGGACAGAGTCCTGCCGCCAGAAGCACTCCCACTAAGTAATATTAGTGATTAAATGGTAAATAATCTTAACAGATCAAGTTACTCTATGCATAGACTCCTTTATTTTTCTCTTTAAGCCAAACAGATGGCACTTCTTAAGTTACTTGGAGGGTAGTTTATCAGCGCTTTATATCAGTATTTCCGAATCTGTTTCAACTTGTCCTTTCTCTTCCAGTTTTTCAAATAAATTGATTGTATCAGTAGTGCCACCATAAAAATGTTAAACAGCAAAGACATGCCGTTACATTCATGGCACGAGGATTCTTAAATGAAAACTGAAAGCATTTTGTTACAAGCAAACGCTGTGCTCTGTGATTTTTGCCACAGGTGATGTGTTCCGTATGATTCCACTTTCCTCTATCGTGTCCACAAACAGCCATGCAAAGCATGGTTCCTCCAAGTAGCATCATGTCAAAGCAGTTAGATTTTTTTTTTTTTTTTTGGGATGAGCTTGTTTTATAGTGGTTTTGCGGCTCACTATGAGCTGTAATGCTTTGGGTGGTGGAGGTTGAAGGAAATGTATTGAGAAGTTTAGACCCAGATGGAAAAGTGTTGATAAAAGGATAGTAGTGTTGATAACCTCAGGAAGTTGAACAAGAGCAAATGCAAGGTCCTGCAGCTGGGTTGGGGCAATCCCTAGTATAAGAACAGACTGGGGGATGAAGGGATTGAGAGTAACCCTGCGGAGAAGGATTTGGGGGTACTGGTGGATGAAAAACTGGACATGAGCCAGCAATGTGTGCTTGCAGCCCAGAAAGCTAACTGTCGTGGGCTGCATCTGAAGAAGCATGGCCAGCAGGTTGAGGGAGGTGATTCTGCCCCTCTACTCCGCTCTTGTGAGACCCCACCTGGAGTACTGCGTCCAGTTCTGGAAAGACATGGGCCTGTTGGAGCAGGTCCAGAGGAGACCACGGAAATGGTCCAAGGGCTGAACACCTCTGCTATGGAGGGAGGCTGAGATAGTTACGGTTGCTTAGACTGGAGAAGAGAATGCTCTGGGGAGACCTTCTTGCAGCCTTTCAGTACTTAAAGGGGTGACAGTTTTAAACTGAAAGCAAGTAGATTTAGATTGGACATAAGGAAGAAATCTTTTATGATGAGGATGGTGAGACACTGGACCAGGTTGCCCAGAGAGGTTGTGGATGCCCCATCCCTGGAAGTATTCAAGGCCGGGCTGGATGGGGCTTTGAGAAACCTGATCTAGTTGACGATGTCCCTGCCCATGGGAGGGGGGTTGGACTAGATGGTCTTCGAAGGTCCCTTCCAATCCAAACCATTTTGTGATTCTATGAATTGGATCCACTGTTTCGTTAATGATTTGATTAATGTTATGTACAGCAGGACATAAGCACCTCAGTATTTAGACTCCTCATTCCTTGCCTATATATAGTGCGTAATGTTTTCTGTCTATAAAATATGTCAGTGCACTGAATTGTCTTAAGTTTTGTTTTTTTTTTTGTAACTGTGTGTTCCTAAATTGTTCCTGAGCAGTATGACCTGCATTCCCAATTTCTAGATGAGCACACGCTGTTAAAGCAAAGCCTTAGTACACTTATTGAGCAACATCCTACCAGGCAGTCTCTGTTGCGGTAAAGCCAATTTGTCCTTATGGGTTTTGTTTTTGCTTGCACAAGATAGTTTTATTTTTCTGGCTGCCCTGGCTGATGTATGGCTCTGGAGATGAATGTCTGTGGTGGTCTCTGTCCGATGTTGAGAACAAGCTTGCTTTGTATTTTTGGTTTTAACTTTCAGCATGGGCTTTTAATTAAGATTTCATGCAGCTATAATGTAGACGTCTGTCTGGTCTAACAATAACAGAGATAAATTAGAGGTAAAATGTTCATATGTGTTTTTGAAACTAGTGCTTCTTAGTAGGTCTTTCGAACCAACTACTAAATACTTGTTTCTTGGGTACTTAGCACAAGTAGAAACACAATCCAGATATTTTCTGAAACATGACATGTTTCAAAACCACTTAAACCTGCTTTTCTTTTTTTTTCTTTTTTTTTTTCTTCTCATTTGTAGCCAATTCAGGCTAGTGATTTTTCAAAATCAAGAGGTGCTCTGGGGAAAGCAGTAATAAATGTTGATATGGCTCTCATGGGTTCTATTATGGACGTATTCTGCCAAGACCTGGGGGTGAGACTTTCGTCTGCTAACAGGGGTGCAGATGAAAAGCAGTAATCTATTTAGTTCCCTGCAGGGCAGCAGGTAACAGGAGGATAATCCAGGCTGGATGTAGCAGAGGAGTTTTCTTTAAATATTTTGCAGCAGGTGAGTGCTTGGTTCTGATTCTGGGTGAGGCGAGGACTGTCCTCCAGCCGTATGTGTTGAGTCCCGGGGATGGATGTGGTCCTGGGTCTCCTGTGCCAGTGTGGCATCCCAGGACTGCTTTTGTATGCTGAATGAAGGAGCTTTGTGTAATCTGGTACTTTGGCGTTGTGGTTGACTCTTGATTAACTCCGAGTAATTTTAATTGGATTGTGGATTTACCTTGTTACCCCTTGGCTTGGTGGAGGGCCAGCTGGGGCTGGCAGGGCTTGGTGTGCTCGAGGTTCTTTGGCTTGGTTTTCCCAGGCATATGAAGTCTGTGGTGGTAACCCCAGTCCTGGAGCTGGTTCCTTCCTGCTCCCCCCGCCCTGCCTTTTGGCAGTGTGCAGCTAAAGAAGTGCTGGGGTATGAAGGATTGTGCTGAAAGGCAAAGTGTACAGGTGGCGAGTGCCAGCTTTGTGCTTGCAACTAATGAGAAGGGTCTTCTGAGATAACGGCTGAAGAGCAGCGGTCAGCCGTGATCTAATAGCATTGAGGTGCAATTCTGCCTCCTTCAAGCTTTGCAATTGCTCCGGGCTTCCATGGTGAATAGCTGGTGCTCGTCATCATCTTTGTTGGTGCTGATATCTTGTCACCAGTTGATGCTAATGGCTTTGTGTTGTATTTTGTCATTGGAGCTGAGTTGCTGGGTTAGGTCATGCGTGAGCTAACCTATAAAGATGATGAAAAAGGCTGTGCTTGTAGCCTGTAAATACAGGCAGCATGATTTCTTTTGCTGCACTGTTTGGATGCAGGAATATTATAGTCTAGGAGACAGTTATTTTCTTGTGTTCTTATGCAAAGCCTTGACCGTAAGCATTTTTTCTTGAGACCTTGTGTTCCCTGACTTCTGAATCTGGCCTGGTTGTATGAAAATTTAGGATTTTCTCTGGTGCCATCAAGTGGCAAAATACAGTATTGTTGCATGGTTGAGATGATTCTCAGGGGGAGCGGAGGCTGCGATTAGGAAACAAGTGCCTTTGCTCAAGGGTGCAGTGAGATTACTTGGGACGTGCCTTGTGTGGGAAGGGTAGAACATGGGGATGTCAGGAATAATTTTACCTCATCAAAGAGAGAGCCTATGGAGATCTAACGTGTTTCCTTCTATTTCCTTCTCATTCTTGGCCTTCTGATTAATCTCAGGCACCACCTTATTCAAGCAATTGTATATACATGGCTTACATCGTTTGCTCGTAAGCAGCCTCTGAAGATTTGATTTAATTCTTACATTAAGCTTTGAAGAGCCAGTTGAATATGCTGGTTAGCAATGAGTAAGAAGAGCAAGTAGAGGGTACTCAGGAGCACTGACTGAACCCAGCATTTCTTTTGCAGCAGTGCTGAGGATGAAGTACCTGACCAAGTATACCATATTGTACCCTACAAAGGACATCTCAGGTTCTGTACCTTTTTCTCTTTCCATTCCATGAAATTGCCTTTATATATAAAAGCACTGCTGGAAACAGCCCATGTGTTGTGCTTTCTCTTCTGTTGCCAAAACCTGCATCATGTACTGTTGTGCTGTGGGCAAGGGAGGGGTGAAGACAGGATTTTCATGGTATACTTGCCACTAAGTAAATTTGGGTTTGCTTCTAATAAAGAAAACCCATGATGTTTTGTAATCCCAGTTTTCTAATATGAATCTGTGGGCTTGTTGCAAAGCATAGTTTTTGGTTGTTGGGAAGGCTGTTAGACAACTACATGGTTTCAGTGAGGCTTTCTAGTTGATCCTTCCCTTATTTCTTATTGCTCTAATGAGCTGAAACGGATGCACAGATGTTCCGTTGCTCAGGTTACAACTTAATAAATGGAGGTGGTGTTTCAGGCCTTGATGGTACTTTATCAATTGCTGGAGTGAAACCTGATAGCGTGAAAGGTGTGTTTCATGTGCCCAACTTTCCCTTGGCACTGTGACACTGATGTTCGGATCAGACTTGGGCTGGGGATGGTCCCCATGCACCTGTCCATCACATACTGCATTGCTGACCACCAGCCTGGCTGATAGCTAAGCATTGCTGGAAAAGAAATAACTCCTAGGTACAAACACCAGGTTTTGTATGCCAAATCCTGAGGATGGTAGTTTTCCAGGAGAGGTTCAGCAAAAAGTTAATACCCTGAAAAATCTTTTTTTTTTTTTCTTAAGCCTGAAGTGTAGAAGTAGCTGAGCGGTTTTGATAGGTGTAAAATGAGAAACTTTGAAAGGGGAAAGTCAACCACCTGGAAGTAGATACTCAGTGTATAAGGCTTCAGCCTTCCAAAATACTATTTATATATAATGCAAAACCAGGGAAGAGTACAAAGTTTGTCCAGAAGTCTCCCAGAGAGAACAGCAGCAGGTGCTTCAAGAGAGCAGAACTTTTTGTGTCCTGTTCCTTGTATATATGCTCTCCTGCTTAAAATATTTAAGTGAGTCAGGATCTTCCTGAGCTGGAGCTATTCCATTTGAGTCAGTGTTTACGATCCATGGATCATAAGCAAAGGGATGTTCAACATGGAACCCTTACTGAAGGGATGCTCAGCAGCTGTAGGACGAGCAGGCCCGTTAACCTGTTTAGTTGTGCGATTCTTGTGAATAAGGATTTATGTTATGTGTGCACTGAGCTTTTTGGCTGACAAGTGGGACTCTGTGTGTAGTTTACTTGGGAGAAACAATCCCCAAAATGGTGGTGGTAAAGCCAAGTAATGACTCCCTGGCCCTTTAGTCCCACTTGGCAGTTTGAGCTCCCTTCCTCCCATGCAGAGAGAGGTTTAAAGGTATGAATGTCAGCACTTGACCTCATCCAGTAGTTTCAGAATAACCTAATTAGCCATAATCCGCTTACTGCTTGAACTGCACACCAGTATTGTGATCCTGTGATGGATCAGGTTTGATGTTCACCTTGCCTACAAGTTTGCCTCTGGTAACACCGTGTCTTTGTGCCTCCATCCGTGACAGCAGTTGTGGGCATGCTGGCTTGGGCAGGTTGGCAGGTTTGGAGCAATATGGTCCAGTCGGGACCGGGATGGGGAAGTGCAGAGTATGTATGAAGAGGCATGGTCCTTTGACTGTTTATACTTATCACACTGCCTGAGGAGGATTAGTTAAGACTCTGTCAATTGCTAAATAGGATTTTTGGACAAGTGACATTTTCACTGTTATAGAAATGCCTGTTTTCTGCCAGAACACTCCTTGTTTTTTGAGCGCAGAAAGCATTTGAAAGACAGAATGCCTTAGATGTCTTCAGTTTCCAGGCAAGACCCATTACCGCTTTGACTTGCGTCCCTTGAGGCTGGGTTGGCTTGCTGGGCTGTGCTCCATGACACCTTCCCCCCCAGCACTGATGTAGTGGCACAGCCCAAGCGTATTTGACCTCTTGAGGAGTTTGTGATAATGAAGTACTGTGTGTCCTTCAGCCACACTAAAATTGAGGTTTGCTTCTCATAAGCGTGATTTGCAAGCAACATGTTTTAGAGGCAGTGATTCAACCAGCTGAAGGCATGCGGCTTTTTGATTCCTGCTAGACTTTGCATGTGTTGCAAATGTCCAGCTATAGGGGGTAGGCTGGATGGGGAGGGACTGTAAATTTTTAAACCATCGCAGTTTGAAAAACTCAGACCTGTAATCTCACCATCTGCTTTATGTAGCCCTGAATCAAACAGGGTTAGTTTATACAGCACCTGAAATAAAAGGATGTTTTGCCTCTGAGTGGAAAGGGTGAAGAGCGATGCAGTCTGCTTCGCTGACAAAGTTGGTTGGGTCCTTTGCCCGGGAGCTGCAGCGTGTTCCTGTGCTGCCATCTGGAGCGTGCAGAGCTCGGGACCGGCCTCGCTCGCAGGCTGGACGCTGCGTGCTCGCACACTACACGCTTGCATGTCCACCTGCTGCTACCCATGGCCCCAAAACTCTGCACATCCGTCTGCTGGCTGGTGCCTTCCGGTGGTAAATGTTCCTGAGCTGGAGCAAAGGGTTTGAGATCTCAAGCACCCTTCTTAGGGAAAAGGAAAGTTGCTTCTGGTGGTTGGAAATATAGTTAGAGAAAGCAAAATAGATTGCATCTTAATACTGTTGTGAAAAATACTGCTTTATTTCTCTTGAAAATTTCTGCAGTACTTGCAGTTGTGTATCCTAAACTGCTCCTTAGCTTTAGGGAGTGGATCTGATCCAACAGTAAATGCTTTAGATCCTTCAGTAAGTGCTGTTGCTGAGGCTTTGGGGATTATGGCACTACAGGTATTCTTTTTTTATTTCTCACAGAATAGGGAAAACTCCCAGGTACCAGATCTGTGCAGGGGTAGGTACAAGATTTGGGTTGTTTGTATCTGTTGGTGTATCTGCTTGGCCAGCTTGTTTTCGCTCATCTTCCAGCCTTTTTCCAGGTAGAAATAAATTTCCAGTGATACTGATGTGTTTTAACTGCTAAATCTACTGTTTCAACTGTCCGGATGTAAAAGCCCTTCCTCTGCCAGCCCTGTCCCTTGCCTCCCCTTGAAGCTGGTGGAATGCTATGCCATGAGTAAGCTCAGCCTGTGCCTTCAGATGGCCAGGCTTTGATATAAATGGTCAGTGTTATCAGCTGTTGACAGATTAATCACTTTCTTGGCTTAAAAAGTAGTTGCTTGGGTTTAATTGCAGTACATAGCCTTTAAATGGGAAATGTTACGTCTCAAAGCTTAGGTCTGGCTTTCTTCAGCAGCATGTTCTGGATGACTTTACCTGCAAATGGTCAAGAAGGGAAAGAAGACTTTCTTGATAGTTCAAGAAATAGATATTATCGTGCTCCCTTCATCACATCAAACATGCTTTCAAATGGGGATCTGTAATGTTTGGCTTGGGTAGTGCTGCATTTTGCTTGGCTACTGCTTTGGTTATCTGTTACTTTTGGATATCTGCAAGGAGTTCAGAAAGACCTAAAATTGCAGCTCCTTCACCTTCGCCCCCTTTTTTTCTTTTCCCCTCGTGTAGTTTTCCTGCTGCTGTTTTGGGACTGTTTTTGGTAGGTTTTTCCTCCCTGGTGGGTTTGCTTTCTTTCTGTACTGTATTTGCTTTCCATTCTCCTTAGCTCAATGTTGCCAAACTCATTGCTTTGGTTGCCTGTCAGGTTCTTGCAGGACCACTAAGAAGGCTCTGGTGCCATGGAAAAGCCTTGTCATCATCCAGATCCTGATGTTAGGATTTATTTATAAAATCTTCTTTCTTTCATTCTTTCAGCCTTTGGAGTGTGTAAAAGCACAAAGTGTAATAAAACCTGAAAGCTTGCTTTCAGGATAAAACCCCCGATGTTATGAAGTAGTCAAGTATATCTTCAAAAGACCTCACAGTTTATTTTGTGGGTACTTAGTGCTTATTAGTTATGTGCCACATCCCAAGACGATTCGTCAAGCCTGGGATCTGCTTATGCCCATCATCTTGTATTTCCTCCTGCCCCTTGCTTAGGGGATGGCCTTGCCATGTCACGTAGCATCCTGTGAGTGGCCCGACTTAGCAGAGCTACCTAGATCTGCCCAGATCTTCTGATAGTAACCTTCCAAAGAAAACTGGAAGGCTTTCAAATGACAAAAATAAGAGGAAGGGGGGGGGGGGGGAAACCCAGGTTTTTTGAGG
>VYZM01018708.1:272947-304674 GCA_013398915.1 Dromas ardeola | reverse complement strand
GCCAAGTTTAATTAGAGTAAAAACTGGGATAATTAACTTCTTTAAATAGATTAAGGCAACTAAGAAAGAAATCAATCAGGCTGGATGAAGTAAAGTCTGCAAGCACTGACTTGTGGGATATAGAAGGCAGCAGCAAAGTTTGGTCAAGACCTTTATATTTCTATTTAGTGTGGCAGCAAGTGCTGCGTGGTCCCCAGGGTCCCTGGGAAGCCCTCCCCATCCCCCTGGTGTCTGGCTTCTCCTTGCTGCAGGTGTCCAGCTTTGTTCTGCCTTGCCAAGCTGCTGAACCAGGTATCTTAAAGCGGTGTGAAGGTCTACTATATCAAAGGTAGTAAATATGGTGAATAGTGGTTGTATTCTTCCTTAAAAATTTGTCATGCTTGGGACTTGGGGACCCTGTCTGGGTATTGGCAAGCATCTTGCATCCTGGTTCTTAGCCTGTGCATGCAGAGCTGTGACAGCTGGAGCAGTCCAGCCTAAACAGACAAGAGTCATGTTCCCTTTGCTTCTCTGTGAGTGAACAACATCCTGATGGTAACAACCTCTTTTGGCCCTTGTTTCCTTATTTCTGTATTACAAAGTTTGTTTGCCCAACATGGGGCTTAGTATTTAAGAGGTTCTGATCAGCACAGTCACTATCTGGTATGTTAAAACTGGGCTTTCAAGGTTCCCCTGAGGAGAAGCTTGAAAATTCTTTTTAAAAAATAAATACATTAACAAATATGGAATGAAATTTTTCTGGTGGGAGTTACTTGTTGTCATAGTGTTTGGGTGCTCTCGGAAGTGTCTGCCTCTTGGACACTGAGCATCCACAACTGCCTGGACATTGATCAGATTTTGTTACCTCATCCAGGAGTGGTGAACATTGGAGGAGAAAAATGGTCTTACAGCCTCTTTATACGTGGGTCAAGTGCCACTTAAGGCTTGCTGTGCTTTGGAATGACTTCACTCTTTGTGAATGAAAGTGTATTTAAGCTGAAATGTGTGCTTAGCTCAATTTGAAGCCTAAACAAGCACATACTTCACTTCTCGCTGTGATTTTGCAAAACGAATTCAGAACAAATGTTATTTCTCTCCAAGCCAGCGGCAACAGCGTATTTTTGTGCGTGACAGAGCTCCCTTCTCTGGTAGCTATGCAGGATTGCTGCTGTAGCTTTTTATCTCCTCACTGATCACTTGCAAATAAAATAATTTTTCACTTATTTGTAATGATCCAACAAGTTTAATATATGCTATCGGGGCATCAGCACTTCTAAAAACCACAGGAGGAACAGATATCTTGCAACAAGACTGACCATGCAGTTATGCTGAGATGTTTGCATGGAAATATTAAGTAATTTTCCTAATTTTTCCTGTGCTATCATGCTTTTATTGTAGTAATTAAAGTAATGAAGAATCACATCCTTAAACCACGTGCTGTAAAGCAGCTTCACTGGTTGATTTTTCACACACAAACTCTTCGTTAAAGTTATAAATTGTCTTTGTACATAATGGACCGGTTTGTTGCCTGTGAAGGAAAAAGCCCAACCATAAGTTCACTGAAATGATTTGTAATGAGTGTGGTTATTTGAAATGGGGAAATGTCGGTTTGACTTGAGCGGAGGATGAGGAGGGTGTGAATGTGACTCAGCTCTGCAGTGACAATTGTCATCAGATGGTGATGGGTGGTGGTGGATGAATGCATTCAGCTCCTGCAGTTGGGAGCACTTGAGGGAATTTCCCTGCTGCTGAAAACAATCGTTGGCAACTGGTTCCTGCAAACGGGGGAAGAAGAAAGGATGAAACCCTTTGAACGACTTGGGCTTAGTTTTTTTTTGTGCGGTTGCAGGGGTGTGTGTGGCCTGGTGTGTCTCTAGGGTCATCTTCCATCACTTTTCTAGTGCAGTTCAGTCTTGCACAAGAGCACTTGCACCTTTACCTGCACAGATGGCAGCTGAAAATGGTCCTCTTTTAATCAGTGAGTTTGTATGGACAGCTTGTGCTGTCCATAAAAGCACCATTTCTAGGAAATGAGTACTAGGAGAACTTGTCTGTGTGTTATGGTAGGCTTTCCCTTATTCTGAAGCTGCTTGCTTTGTTGCTTGCAGGTGATTTAATTTGGGGGATGGAAGTGGAATGAGGGATAATGCAGATGAGATTACGGGGGAGAAAGAACCTTTTATGAGACGTGTTGGAGACTGAATGGCAGAAGTGGTCTGGGATAAACTACTTGTGTTTGCTATCCTCACCTGTTGAGGGGCTTGCACAGCTCAAGTGTGTGATACTTGCCGTGGACAATGGATGCAGAAGCTTGTGCTGCTCCAACATTATGCTCCAATTCTTCATGCTCAGTGCTGTCATGTCTTCTGTCTTGTTTTGGAGGCTGGAATTGATTGTTGAATATCTGAAGTGGGTAGGAAGAAAACTGGCCTGGTTCACAGTCTAAATTTTTAGATGACTTACTGTAGTGAAGTTAAAGCTTCCTCCTTGCTCTTGGGGAAAGACCTGGTGGCTGGAAGCGCTCTGATTGCTGGTGCAGCCACATCTTGTTGTGTGGCCGTAGGCGTTTTTCGCTTAATTCTTCTGTGCCTGTGTTTGCCAGGGTGTAAAATATGCATGATGCTTCCCTTCAAAGGGAAATTGAGACAGATTGATGTTTGTAAGGTATTCTGGTAGCTCCAGATAAGAGATAACATTTGGTATGCGGTTGGTTTAAGTTCTTGTTTTAACATATACATGATTCAAGAAGTATTCCACTGATCCCAAAATGAACACAAATGTTTTGAGATATCCTTTTTAACGTTATACTTCCAGGAATACTACAGAACACATGCTTTGACTGCACCTTTGTAAGGGGGAACCAAAGCTTACAGGCTGCTGTCCTAGTTTTCAGCACCGCGAGGTCTTGTGAAATGGTGAGTTGAGCTTATTCAACCAGGAGGTGCTACGCTATTTCCAAATTGCTTTTGGTAACTCTGCTGTTCAGGTTTCAGTTGTCAGAGCAAACTTTCCTCTTGCTGATTCTCTGTCTGGCTTCGGCTCTTACGAAACCCGCTGCAGTCGGAATCTGGATCGTGCATCAGCATGAAATACTTGGCATCAGCCTCTCTGCGTGCAGAGTTCAAGTCGAGGCCTTCCAGATAATGAAGCTGGCCTTGCTTTAGCTGCCTTCATGCTGAAAAACGTATTACACGTTGTTTGACGAGGCGAGCTAAACCTCAGTGCAGTTCAGCCGTTGCAACACAGGGTGGCGGTGCCACTTTAAAGGTCTGGTGGCCCAAAGGCTGGGATAATCTCGGTTTTTAGTTTGCTGTTGTCAGGGCTGTGTCCGTTTGGTGGCTCTGAATTAACTTTATCTGTGTGTGTCTGCTTCTTCCAAAGCCCCCTTCTCTGTGCTTCATTAACCAAAAGCCACTGTGCTGGCTTTTGTGGAAGAGCTGGTGAGAAAGCTTAATGTTAGTAGTCATCCCGTGGGCTAAGAAACCCCCAGAATCTCTGGCAGGGGTTAAGTCAACCCCATACCTGGCACATGTGACTTCACCTTTTCAGTCTTTTAATCCCTGTTTTTTTATCTACCTCTTGACTTAAATCTTCTTTCTAGATCCTGCTGGCTGAACATTGATTTGGTGAGGACTTTAGCTGACTACGTATAGGTATGGCCATAACTTTGCACAGTGCTACCTCTGCGGAGAGTGTGCTTGTGTGTGTGTGGCTTGTTTTAGCCGAGCTCTGCCCCAAGAGCAATCTTATTTCCCAAATTTCCCTGTGTGTCCCAGTCACCCTCCAGTTTTCCCATTGTCTTGAGTTTGTCTCTGTAATCCAGAGCTGTCATGACTCCTAAAACACATTACCCGAAGGCCCTTTTGGGAATCACATAAGTTCAGGAGCAAAATGTTATTTTGTGTCTCCTCTTAGTAGTCTATATTCCCCTGTAAGTGGGGAGAGCCTTTGGGCACCTATGGGCCATCTTTGTTGCTTGCTTGGCTTTGTTAAGGCAGTTTTAGTGTTGGCAGAGTTTTCTTCCGTCCAGTTCTTGGCCCAGTGCTGCAGTTCTGTTTAGTGTCTGGTGGATTAAACTCTCGTTAGTACATCTTGCATGGGATTTGTTTTCTTTGTGCTGTTTTTTGATAAATACTAGCCTGAAAGAGATCTTAGAGCATGCTCCTGCATTACTATTTTACCCCTTCCTATGCTGCTGACCCTGTGGCCTTTCTGCTGGGTGTCCTCTGCAGCCTGGATGTCAGTTGAGTTGCAGGTCTCTGCTTGGAACTAAGCAGTCTCCTCTGCTATAGAAACATCCCGTATCCTGTAGCTCTCTCCTGAAGGAAAGCGTGTCAGGAGAACAGCTCTTCCAGGCTCAGAGGACTGCTCTGACTTGGCTGAATCTGTTCGAGTCATTTATCAGTCTGTGACCAGACAAGCAGGAGGAGCTGGAGAAGTGCCTACACGATTCCTCTTGGGCAAGGCTGAATCTATCTCATTTTGAAAGGCAAGCCAGCCTGTGAAAATCAACACTGCAAAAGAATTGCTGACAAAACCGCCTCCCACTGCTTTTTTCTGTCTGCTCGTGGCGGTCACTTGAAGTAATCCTTCTGGAAGCCTTTATATAGGGTAGGTGGGGAGTCTGGATAACTGACCTCCCTCTATAAAGCTGTATAGCAAATCAACAGGATGTCTGGTTCCAAGAAAAAATACATCATAGGATGGTGTCCATGCAGCACTTACGAGGCTGGTTTTTTAAATTTTTTTTTCCTGTTCTTTAACTGAATTATATTATGCGTCTAGGCAAGTTACTTCATACTTGTGCCTCTTATCCAGCTCTGTGTAGCTCTTCCTTGTGTTGGAATTGCAAAGCCCTTGTGTAATTACGGTGAAATAAGTGTATGAAATAATGAAGGTGAAGACATGCTTCCAATCTTAAGTTTTCTGTTAGTGAAATGCTTATCAGTGGCATGATGGAAAATCACTTCGCAGTGTCTGAATGTTTTGTTGTGCTAATCTGTTACAGCTGAGGCATGAATAAGTGAACTATATGCCAGAATAAACAAAGCCACATCTCCTCACTCCTTGTTGCTGTTCCTTCCAAATGTTTAAAGGTGGTAATATTAGCTGCTCCTTCCCGAGCTGGAGGAGGGATGATCTGCATAGACCCAGGACCATAGTTGTTTGTGTGAAGAAACTGCAGGAAACCTGAAGTTTGTGACAGTCCCAAAGGTGTGACAGGTTTTGTGGTTATCTGCCTACCATCACAGGAGGTGGACCAAGAGGGGTGAGAGATGCCAGCACTGGTTCTGTTACCATCCCATTACCCCCACTTAGGAGGTGCCTCTTTTATTGTCCTTGTTGCAAGATATTATAGTAGCCTGTGTACCCGAAGTGGTCCCTAAGATAAAACTGGTCACGATGCCTCTAGGTTCCCTCTCTAAGGGTACTTGGATTTGGCTACCTTTGTAATGTATTGTACAGACCTGTGGGAGTCTCAAAGGTATTGACATCCTACAGCTTTTCTGAAGGCAGATGGCCTGGTAGAGCAGACGAGACTGTAGATGAACAAAAAGATTAAGTTTGTGCCTCACTTGACACTGGAAAATCCCCAAGGACAGTATAAACATCCCGTTCATAGGATGAGGTTGTTGATGTCTGCATCTTGAGACACTAAAATTCATTAACCATGGGAGAGGAGCCTGCGAGAAACAAGTCTTGGTTGGCTCAAGTGTTAGTGTAGTTACTTGAGTTTTGCTTTAAGCAAAGATGAAAACTGTGTTCATCTGCTGAATTCTTGGAACCTTCTGAAATTTGCCGTGTTCAGGAAGAAGAGGAAGATGGCTTAAGAGGAGGACCCCGTTGTGAGAGGTGCTACAGGATGAAGGTGTCTAGGTGCTGCTGGATTCTAATAGTATCCTGTCTCTAGAAGTTGATTAGCTAACAGTATAAAAACTAGTCATTTTAAATGGCAAAATAGGGGAGGATGTCTGACTTATGAAAACAAACCCAGAAGCAAAGCAGGGTTTGTCCATCACTGGTCTCATGCAGGTATTGCAGGTTGTAGGGTTGCTGTTGTTATTAAAGAGACATTAGCGGGAGTAAAAGAGGAATTTCCTGAACTAGTTATTCTTAATTTTTGGTGGCTGCAGTTATTAATAGTGGTGTCCTCTGTTGGGCACAAATAATGTGACTCCTGTAACTTGGGATATTGCTGGCATTTAGAGAATAAAGGAATAAAACATTCAATTTGATTCACCCGGTTGTTGTTCTTTCCCCTGGCAACAGTACTATCTAGACCTTTAGAGGTAGCTTTCTCTTTGTGTCGCATTAAACTATATTATATAATTTAAAAAGATATAGCCATTAAAATGCCAGACTGATTAGAAACACTTTCTATTTCAATATAACTCAGAAGTAATATTTTACTCTTACAACTTTCTTTCTCTTTGGCAATAATTCTGCTTAGATAAGAACATCTGAAAGAATCTCTGTTAACCTATGATCTGTTTCATCACCAGCTTAACAATTGGCTGGGCCCCTGTAAATGTTGAAATGTTTTTCTTTGGGGTTTTTCTGGATGTGGAAAAGGAAAGAAAAACCTGACGACAGATCTCTGTTGCTGAAAATACTCACAGAATTACAGAATACCTGAGGCTGACTAGGACCTCTGGAAGTCATCTAGTCCTGCCTCTCAAGTAGGATTGTCTACAGCAGGTCAGTCAGGACTGTGTCCGGTCTGATTTTTGGATAGCAAGGGTGGAGACTCCACAGCCTCTCTGGACAACCTGTTCAAGTGTTTGATCACCCTAAGTAAAAAAAGTAAAAAAAGTTTGGCTCTTTTTTTTCTTTTTTTCTTATATTTAATGGAATTTTCTGTGTGTTGCCTCTTGTCCTGTCATTGGGCACGAAGGAGAAGAGTCTGGCTCTGTTTTTACCCCCATCATATATTTATATACACTGATAAAGAATTTTCCTCCTTCAGCCTTCACCTCTTGAGGCTGAGCAGTCCCAGCTCGCAGCCTTTCCTTGTATTAGAGATGCTCCAGTCCCTTAGTCATGCTAGTGGACCTTCACTGGGCTCTCTCCAGTAGCTCCGTGTTGTTCTTGTACTGGGGAGCCCAGACCAGGACCCAGCTCTCCAGATGTGTCTCACCAGTGCTGAGTAGAGGGGAAGGATCCTTTCCTTTGACCTGTTGGCTAATGCTTTTCCTAACACAGCCCAGGAACCTGTTGGCTTGCTTTGCTGCAAGGGCACACTGGTAGCTCATTGTCAGCTTGGTGCCCCGCAGGTCCTTTTCTGCCGAGCTGCTTTCTAGATGGTCAGACCCAGATGTAGTGGTGCCTGGGGCTGGCTTTTCCTCCGCAGGGGCAGGACTTGGCATCTGTTGACCTTCATGAGGTTCTTGTTGGACCATTTTTTCCAGCCTGCCCAGGTCTTTCTGAATGGTGACACACCCCTCTAGTCTATTAGTCGCTCCTTCTACTTTTATATCATCTGCGAACTTGCTGAGGGTGCACTCTGTCTCTACATCCGTGTCACTAATGAAGAGGTTAAAGAGTATTGGCCCCAGTATTGACCCCTGGGGTTATACTGCTGCTCTAGATCATCGTGTTGCAGAATATTTGAGCAGCAGTGTCTGCTCTTCTCTAGTTTGGTTTAGCTGTGGAGTTTTGTTGGGGTAAGGAGAAGACTGTATGTACCCCTTTACATGTCAAGATGTATTTAAGGATGTACTGCACAGGATATCTGTATGCTGCAGACTGTAAATTTTCACTCTTGTGCTTATGTTGAGCAAGACAATGTGTCTGGTTAGTGTATGTTGCACTGAGCAGTGGCCAGCTTGGAAGATACTAGATGGAGGGGCTGACTCCTCCACTTCTTTTGTTGGTTTCTACCAATGGCTCTGGAAGCATGCAAACAGAAATATTACGCCTCCTTTCTGCTTTGAATTTATCTGGCTTTTAAGATTGCAGTGAATTGATGCTATTAAGATTTTCTTCCCTGAATTAAACAGCTTCATGGGACTCTTTTTTTTTTTTTAAAGGAATATACTCACATCTAGTAATTAAATTGCCTCTCAATCTCCCTCTGAATAAGCTAAGTGGGGAGATCTTTCAGTGTCCTGACATCTAAGGCACTTTGTCCAGCCCGGGATCTTTTGTAGCCATTTTTCTTGACTGGGACTTGCATATTCAGTGCTCTGGTGTTGGTGTTTCCTTCACATCTGAGTCACCAAATAAAGGTAATCCACATTATTGTGGTTTCAGATACTTTGGTTTCCCCTTTTAAAAATCAGTGCTTCACTAAAGGTCAGAGTGAGAATCAACCAGAGACAGAGAGCAGATGACTCCATTGAGGTTTCTGTGTCTCATTGTAAATAGCACATCTGATGTACATCTACTCCATTACTCTGAGTGTGTCTTCTCCCCCCAGCCTTTGCCTGTCGTAAAGGATTAGACGTGCTGGAACACCATTGCAGATGCAGCAGAAGGGAGATTAGAACATTTGTGGTAGCTTTACGTCCACATCCTCTCATTCTTGTGGGTTTGTGTCTGCCCCCTTATTTCGACACTTTTCCTAACAATAGTACATATGGTATAAACGTTCAGATACTTCCTGCAAAGTAAGTGTGACTAGGGTGTATCATTAGATTTCTTCCTTTTTTAAACAGTGTTGTTTACAGGCATTGTAAAGATGATTCATCTCTGTCTTAATGTTAACCAGCTTGGATGGGATGAAATTTATCTCACTTGGTTCTAGCAAGCATTCCTATCCTACACATGGTGCAAATCAACTGTCCTTCCAACTTGAAAGAGCTTGAGAGAGTAAGGCCTGCTGACGCATCGCTTTTGTTCTTGGGGGAATTGTTTCCATTGTGCTCGCAAAAAGAGGAGGGAAGTTGAAAGCTCTGCTCGTGGCCAGTTCTCTCCATACTTGCCTCGGCTGGGGGCATTTGTGTTTGTTGTATTTGTTCTGGCTTGCCTGGCTTTGGGTTGCTCCTTACGTTTTCTGGCTCTTCTGGAGGCTGAAAGCTAATTTGTTCAAGCTCTCCCTCTTAACGTCTTTTATCATCTGAAATTCGTTCTTTAATAGGGACATTATAACCACGTTGTTCCATTATATTTTCAATTAGGGTAATTATTCTCCATTTCCTTCAGAATCTTGTCTGGTGCAGAATAGCTATATTCCACCCCAGAGATGGCTGTGGCTTTATGGTGGCTCTATTTTTCCAGTAAAGTATAGTCTAAAAGTGTGGTGTTGTCATAAGTGTATGCTCAAGAGGGCTTTAGAGTATGTTACAACTAAAGACCCGATCTTGTGCAAATAAAGGAAACGGGAATTTGTTGCTGTCAGTGAAAGTTGAGTTGGGTTCTTTGAAATTCTTACAAAACCCTGGAAGGGTTTAGAACCTGGGGCCAGAAGCACCATTTCTTTCAGCTTTAGGGCTTAGTACAGCACTGATTAAGATTGAGTCATTTCCAAAGTGCTTCACCTATTCTATAGGTTGAACCTGTAGAAAACAGGACTTCAGGGGGTTTCAAGAAGCCACCTACTCAATCCTCTCTCTATTTGAGGAGGTATTTGGTCTCTCCAACAGCAAATGCATCTAAGCTGTTCCTGCTTGATGTTTTACTAACTTATTCTTAGAAATGATTAATTTAAAGAGATTTTTGGATTTCTGCCAGTCTTACAGTCTAATGTTTAACCTAATTCTCCTGGGCATTTCAAGCCCATTACTATTTTTCCTCTCTTCAATAGACACAAATATTTGCATGGGAATGAGAGTCTGGGCCTCCTCTGGTAGTCATACATCCCGAATGCTGTTGCCTTTTAATTCAGCCTTCCCCGCTGAGGATGTTGCTGTTACTATGTCTCACATCCTCCTTGTGAGTTTGCCAGAGTAGGCATCTATAGTTAGAAAGAGGATGGGCTTTCAATTACAGCACTGCAGTACAGAAGTGAGCAGCAGTTTGGGGATGAGGTTGAGATTTGTTGTCAAGGAGGGGTTTACTCATCCGAAACTCGGCGTTAAGAGTCCCAAACCTCAACCCTAGATCAGTTGGGACAACAGACTTAAGGGAGGGTTAATGCCTCTCTTTTTACGGATGTTTGTTGGTTGGTTTTGTTGGAGTCCAGCATTCTGCCCCTGTTGAGTGGGTCCAGCTCAGCAGGGCTAGCTCAGCTTGTTCTGACTCTTATAGCAAATGCATGCTGTTATTTATTGAGCTCCCAAACCCCAACAGATGTGCCCTGAGATTCTGGATCTGGATTCTGTTCCTAGAGCTGGTCCCTTGACCTGTTGTCTTGTCTTAAAGTCACTTCACTTCCTTCCTCAACTGAAACATAGATTGTAAAATGCTTTTCTGATGCTTTTGTGAAGCTTAATTTAAAATTCATTGTCACTTTGAGGCTCTTGTGCATCACTTATTATGTCTTATTTTAACTTAACCACCTGGGGATGTGGTGGAGTATCTACCTGGAGAACTACAAGAGTAAAGTAAAATGCAATAAATATATTATTTTTTTCCCAGTTTTATCTTCTGTGGACACCCTTTCAAGTACGTTCATCAAGTCAGATTGATTTGTAAACACGTCTCCTACAGACTCATAAAATTACTTAGGTTGGAAAAGACCTTCCAACCCTAAACCTACTGGTGCCAAGTCCACCACTAAACCATGTCCCTAAGTGCCATATCTTTTAAATACCTCCAGAGATGGTGACTCAGCCACTTCTCTGGGTAGCCCGTTCCAGTGCACGGTAACCCTTTCTTCCAATCTAAACCTCCCCTGGTGCAACTTGAGGCCATTTCATCTTGTCCTATTGCTTGTTACTTGGGAGAAGAGACCGACCTCCACCTTGCTACAACCTCCTTTGAGGTAGTTGTAGAGAGTGATAAGGTCTCCCCTGAGCCCCCTTTTCTCCCCATAAGACTTGTTCTTTAGACCCTTCACCAGTTTTGTTGCCCATCCCTGAACATGCTGCAGCACCTCAACGTCTTTCTTGTAGTGAGGGGCCCCACACTGAACGCAGTACTCCAGGTGCAGCCTCACCAGTGCTGAGTACAGGGGGACAATTACTTCCCTAGTCCTGCTGGCCACACTGTTTCTGATACAAGCCAGGATGCTATTGGCCTTCTTGGCCACCTGGGCACACTGCTGGCTCATATTCAGCCAGCTATTGACTGCAGGTTCCTTTTCTGATGGGCAGCTTTCCAGCCGCTCTTCCCCAAGCCTGTAGTGTTGCACGGGGTCATTGTGACCCAAGTGCAGGACCCAGCACTTGGTGTTGTTGAGCCAATCCAGACTGTACAGGACCCTTTGTAGAGCCATCCTACCCTCAAACAGATCAATACTCCCACCTAACTTGGTGTCATCTACGTACTTACTGAGGGTGCACTTGATCCACTCATCCAGGTTGTTGCTAATGATATTAAACAGAAGTGGCACCAATACTGATCCCTGGGGAACATCACTTGTGACCGGCTGCCAACTGGAGTTAACTCCATTCACCACAACTCTTTGGGCCCATCCAGTTTTTCACCCAGTGAAGAGTACACCCATCCAAGCCATGAGCAGCCAGTTTCTCCAGGAGAATGTTGTGGTGTCAAAGGCTTTACTAAAGTCTACATAGACAACATCCACAGCCTTTCCATCATCCACTAAGCAGGTCACCTTGTGATAGAAGGAGATCAGGTTAGTCAAGCAGAACCTGCCTTTCATAAACCCATGCTGACTCGTCCTGATCACCTGGTTGGCCTGCATGTGCTGTGTGATGGCACTCAAGGTGGTCTGCTCCATAACCTTCCCCAGCCCTAAGGTCAGACTGACAGGCCTGTAGTTCCCTGGATCCTCCTTCTGGCCCTTCTTGTAGATGGGCGTTGCATTTGCTAACCTCCAGTCAACTGGGACCTTCCTAGTTAGCCAGAACTGCTGATAAATGATGGAAAGCGGCTTGGTGAGCACTTCTACCAGCTCCCTCAGTACCCTCAGAATCTCTGCCTTTTGGCACGTGTAACTGTGTGTTCATGACCAGACTCTTCTCAAACTGAACAAAAGGGCTTCTCGTTCTTAAACTGAGCTAATGCCCATGGGGAGTGACTCGGCCACAGAAACAGAGTAACCTAGTGCTGCTTGTGATGCTGGGATGTATCTTTTCTGGCTTCCAGCTGCATCTCTGAAAAAGCACTGGTCCTTTGTGGGTCCTATGCCAGGTTGACATGCCCTAGGCAGGTGTCTCAAAGGGTGCTAGGCATCTATATTTGGGCACCTTGAAGCGTACGTGTTCTCTGATCTGAGACTTGCATGTGAGTTTTAGAAAGCAATTATTAGGCTTTAAATGAGAGTGAGCTTTCTTTAGCTCAGAGCTGTGCTGAAATTGGGTCAGCAAGATGCTTGTGTCTGCCAGAAGTCCCTGTTGCATAGTTTCCTTCTGGAGCCACTTGTGTGATTACTCCTTATCTAGCTTGATTAAATTGTTCAAGGTTACAAAAACGTTTAAAAGTAGCCTCACTCTTATTTGGGGTGCTGGTGGTGCAGGAGAGGGTATAAGGGCTGAAGCAAGAAAGCAGAAATTCTTAGTGGGACAGGAGTATGAGCTGGCAGAAAGCTATTTTCCACTGGCAAAGCTGCGTGCAGAGCACAAATCTGTCTGCTGTTGAAAGTCAGGAACTTCTCAACACAATGAACTGGCAGCGAAGAGCTGAATTGTGCCATCTTGTTCAACTTTTGCCTCCGAGTGAGACCTTGAGTTGACCTTGATAATGAACCATGTTTTTCTGCAAGAGGAAAGGAGCTGGAAGCTGGTGCTGCTGAGTGCTGCACGCTGGGACAGTGGTGTCCAGGCAGGGACATCTGTGCCAGGTGCTGTACGTCATATGCCTTACCGCCCGTGGAGGTGGTGGAGGCAGTGAAGCTGCTGCTTTGGTCTTTAAGACCGTGCATGAGCAACACGTGAGCCCGTGTGTCGTGCTGGCTGGCATTGCTGGCCCAGTCCTCTTGCAAAGGCGCTGGTACGCACGCTTCGAGCATGGAAGTTATCAATCACGCTGCTGTCAATTTTAATGCGCTTTGTGTGGTGTTATAATGCAGTGCTTTTAATATCATGCATGTCTTGAGGATTTGCTGTGCCTCTGTTGGATGTTATGACAACATTGCTTCACAGCTGAAAGGAGGGTCCAAGACTTAAAGCCAACAATGCACCAAAAAAAAAAAAATCAACTTGTTCAAACAATGCATAAGACAACAAAATGAACTTTGGTAGGAAAAAAACTTTTATTGGACAATAACACAGCAAGTATAGACACTAAAATTTTTCTGTGGTAATCTAATCTGCTTTTATAGTGGCTAAAATAATTAATTCTGTAAAGTTTATAAAAATGATATTCTGTTATCAGTAATCTGATTTGTGGATGCTTTGGGAGAGTGCCTTTCTTCTTCGATGTCAAGTGTTCGTTTTCTTCTCTTTCTTGTGTTGCTGATAGGGAAAATAGCATAGCAATAGGAGAGTGGTGTCCAGTAGAAAGTGCTTATCTCCAAAACTGTCTCCCTTGTGATGGAGATGGTCTTCATCTCACAGGGCTTTGGGAGTGGGGAGTGAGATGTGGCCAAACTGCAGTCTTTTGTGTTCTCTCTGAAATAGATGAGGTGATGTGCGTGGCTTCTATCTTGATCTTATAGCTTTTACATTGAATGGTAAGAGGGTATAAAAAGTTTCTTAAGAAAGGGATAATTTACACCAAAAATATGGTGTCTTGTATCTAGTTTAGAAACCACTTCTTCCCCTCTCTCCTCTCTCCTGCTATATGTAGGTATGTACTGAAACACAGAAGTTCACCCTTTCTGGAATTTGGTGGTTCAGGTGGACTTTTCAGTCTGGCAGTGGCTTTGCAGGGTGGTTTGTGCCTGTTGCCTTGTCCTGGTATTCTGGTCTTGTAACTTTTCCATTACTACACTGATGCTGGGAGTGGTAGAGTCTTTTGTTCTGCAAATGAAATGTCTGGGCTCAGGTGTGACTACAGCGCGTGTATGGTGTGGTGCTGATAAAGGCCGTAATATAAAAGATACTTTCCAAAAGACAAGGATTTTGCATATTAATAATATCCCTACTTTGCCTTCACACAATGCATTTTGTTCTGTTTTCACGATGCTATACCTACATGCTGCCTGTTGCTTGCAATGGTGTCTTCCAGGGTGCAGCTGTGGCAGGTGCCTCTGCATCTGCATGATAAATCATGTTTTAATTTGGCTTTTTCTTAGTCTATTTGGGTGTATTCTGTCAGTAGTCCAGAGTTTATAGTGTATTTCTCTGGTGAGGCTGAAGGGGCTCTCTTGGGTGAGGTTGGACTTATGCTCCTGTCTGTGCTCTGCTTTGGTCTCTGGCAGTTCAGTGTGGAATAGGGATAATAGCTGAGGCTCTGTAAGCTTCTAATTGATTGACCCCGCTTTAAAAAAAAAAAAAAAAAGAAAATAAAAACTAAAAAAAATAGGCAGAAGGTATTTTAACTGCTGCTGAACTGCGCTACCACCCCTGGTACTGTTGGTACTGCCTGAGGGCCTGAGGTCCCGCAGCCAGTTCCCCCTGAGGTAGCATCAAATCCTCTCTCTGTACTTGAACAAACATCTGTTCAACTTACTTTTAAACTCTGATGAATGGGGTTTCCAATGTCCTGGGTGGTTTTTTCCAGGGCTTTGACTATCTTCAGTTACATTTAATCACAAAATCTACCCTAGTTCTTTGCAAATCGATCTGCTTTTGTCCGTGGTGCTGTGGCAGGTTGCTGGTGTGGAGTTTGTCGTCTGTCTTGCTTCCCATCTGGTCCCCTTGTGCTGCTGATTTTGACCTTTCCTTGGACCACTACTATGCGCTTGCCTTGATTGACCTTCATCCTTCTTGACTTCTGGAAACGCTTCCAGTTTCTCGAGGTCTTTGGCTGCTGCTTTCCAGAAGGCTTGTGACTCCCTTCACTCTGGTGTTACCAACATATTTCGAAAGTACAGCTTGCATTATATTTTCCAATTTGCTAATAAAACCGCTGAAGAAAACCAGGCCCAGAACAAATGCATGTGGAAGCCCTGTTGAAAAGCTCCTTCTGGTTGAGGCCAGTCATTGACAAGTAACATCGTTTTTAGGATGTTTTTTGCATAGCATAATCATGTGGTTTATGGTAATTTTCTGTGCGGCGTTCCTCCTGGAGTACTTGTGAGAATACCCACCGGGTCCATGCCAGAACCTTGCTGAAATCAAGGTGTTCCCAGCTATGAGACCAGCGTTATCCTGCCAAATAATATAGTGGTGCTCTTCAGAAACTGCTTTGTTGCCTACTCCAGGGTCTCACGATAATGTGATATTGCTGATATTTTGCTGAATTTTACAGTGATTGGAATGATTTCTATTGTAGACTGAAAATATGATCATGGTGTGTGCAAGATAGGTGGGTCTCAGTAGAAAAAGTACATATGGGAATGCTTTCTAAACTATAATAACAAAAAATATTTATAATTAATCATTTTATACTTCTACAAAAAGGAAAAAAAAGTTGGTTCTTTCTCTGTATTCATGACATAAATGTAAACCTATGTGGGTGATATGGCAAAACAGAGTGGTCTTAAATTCTGTTCAATTAGCAGAATGAAAACAAGAAACAAATTCTACACTTGCTCTTCCACTGACATAATTTCAGGTGTAATACACAAAGTGGGGTGTCTTTGGAGTACAACTTGCTAATGCTGTGGCAGTATACGGATAAACTTTGTGAAGCACAAGTTTGAAGCTGTTAACTCTGACAGTTAAGATATTAAACAGGTATTAGTCTTGCAAACTTTCTTTGACCTTTTTTCCATGGAGCTGTTGCACCACTCTTGAAATTATTTTTTTTTTTTTGCATTGCTCAGTAGTTAATTTGTTTATTACAAAAGTTAGAATAAGATTAAACAAACTGCTAATGCTTTTATGTAGCTTAATGAGAAGAAAATGTTTCTCAGGGATTAAAACCACTACAGAAGTTTAAAGGGGAAAAAAATAAAATAAAATTGAAGTCCACAACAGACTCAGGAATTTGTTCCACTTATTAATTGAAAACAAAAGCAAGTCACTTCTGTTCCACTGTCCCCAGAATGTCCTCTTTGCATTGTTCCAGATCTCTTTCATTTCACCCCCAGAGATTTCCCTCCTCTGTACTTTCAGCTGAATTTATTTAGGTTGCTTCTGAGTCCCTGTCCTGCAGGCAGCTCTCATTGAGCGTGAAGTTGCAGGATCAGCCTCGCAGCTTGGCCTTCTCCGAGGCTGCCTGAAACCCTCTTGTTAACCAGTTGAGCATGAGACGTAGGAAGGACTTGCAAAGCTAGTTCCTAAATGCTTTCTAGCATTAATTTATACATGTGCAGTAACTTTAAGCTCTTATGGAATTTTTTCAGTGTGTATATCGTGTCTGGTATAGGACCTGCCAGTGTCTAAAGCATGTCTGGAGAGAACATAGGTTGTGTTGGTGCTTCATGGCAGAACCCAAGAGGTCCTGTGTCTGACCGTGTTTCAAGGAGATTTGTAGCTGGGCTTGTTTCTTTCAGTCTTCCCTTGGGCTGGATTCCCCAAACCTCTGCTCTTTCACCATTTTGTGATCTTGTGGATGATGAAGTGATGGAGAATGCAGTAGATTATCCAGTGCAACATGGGGGCTGAATGAGTGAGGCTCTGGGATGCTGGGGCAAGGATGAAGGTTTCAAATGTTCCCAATCAACATGTTGTGCTTCAGCGTGAGCTGACACTCACGTTCTGCCTCTTAGAAAATGGAAAAGGCACCTGAGCATCTGGCTGTGCCACAGGTCCATGTCTACGCCGTACCTGTTGTTAATGGTTTGGCTGCTTGGTGTGGGTCAGGTTTGGTTGCCCCTGTTTTGGGGGATAAACTCTGCAATAATGTAAGGCTGCAAATGGGAACTCCTGATGCATTTTCCTGTTATGGCTTTCCTGGAAAGATATTTTCCAGTTGACCTTTTGAAAAAAAAAAAAAAAGTGGATTTTTTAATGAATGCAGAAATTGTGAAACTTAACAATACAATCCAAGAACTTTTTAAAGTCATCTTAAATGGTTTTGTTTAGTGAGTGTACTTAAAAAAATGTAAACCAGACAGATCTGTCACTGAGCATAGTCTTCAATCGGAGAATTACAGCCTGCTCTGGAGTTAGAAGATAAGTGCATGCAGGACAGACCACTCTTTCTCAGACTTTTTTAATCAAATGGATTTTTGTGGGGGAGGCCTATTACTAAACCTATCTGACCAGCAATTTTTTATAGCAAAGAAAAAAAAAAAAAGCAGCCCCAAGGATCATTTTCTATAGCATTGTCACAGTGATTTGTTACTTACAACCAAGAGAGTGAGCAGCCCAAACCAATTCTAATTTTTATTTTTGTTTTCCTTTCTGTATTTTTGCATTATGTGCTGTCATGGGTATAAATTATTAGTGGGTATAAATATACATGTAAGATTCTTTTCTTTCTAGAAGTTTTTTTGTGCATCACCTTCTAATGTTTTCTGAATTACTAGTCACTTGAGGATAGTTAACTGAAGATCTAGATCAGGCTATAATTAGTGTTTGAACTAGGAGAGATGTTACTAGGAGCAGAGTTTATGTGCAGAAGAAATGAGGTAGAGGGGAGCAGCTGGAGAGACCCTGTAGATCCAGAACAAGGCAGTGGGTGTCCTGAAGGTTTAGTGGGCAAGAAGTGGGAAGTATAATGCCCCAGATGTGGTAATCCTGAAAAGGAAGAAATACATAATGAAGGTGCTCAGTCGAGTGAATCAGGTGAGAACCAGAGTTGGTCTTGAGAAAGCTGGCAGTTGCTAGGTAGATCACAGTGCACAAATGTCAAGAATATGGGATCACAAGAGTGGTTTTCCAAGAGTGATGCTGTACCTTGGGCAGTGGCAGGAACAGATGAGGAAGGTGGATCTCTACCAGAGCCAAGGCACCAAAGATGATGATGGTAGAGTTTGGGACATGAACCGATCGCAGGGGATAAATTTATTGTTCTTGCAAAAACTGAGTCCCTACATTGTTTATTTTGAGCTAAGAGTTACTGCATGGTCACTCTAGTCTGCTTGTATGGTGGTGTTCAATACAGAGCAGGAACTTGATATCCTGTAACTTTGGAGTTGACATCCTGCAACTTTGGAGTGCATTGAGATTTGGTCTGGGACTCTGCTTGGCTGTTGCCCATTTCCTTGTGTTAGAGGGAGGATGGAGGTTAACGGTGCTGGTTCTGCATTGGAGGGAGGGTTGTGGGTGAACAGGAGAGCTCAAAAGGGAAGATACAGAGCTTGTTTAAATATAAGTTTAGAGACAACCCTTAAGATGGTGTGGTTTCGTTGCTGCCTGTCACCAACTGGTTTGGGGTTTTTTTTATGCTAGAGTTTGACTAAAAAAAAAAAAAGTGGTTTATTTATTGGGCCATTATGTCTTAGGTTAGCCATCTCCAAAGGAAACTTTGGCTAGAGTTTGTAAGCAATTCTGAGACTTCGCCCCCCCATTGATTAGATGCCTCTGTAAATGCCAATGGTATTTTCCTTTGAATGGAAATGCATTTATTTGGCACCCGTAATTACTGGTTGGTGTGTGGGTTGGTTTTTTTAATTTCTTAAAATTTATACTTGAATGAAAACACAACTTGCCTAACCTTATTTTCTTGTTGTATGTGAGTTATCTTTGAGTTAGGAGTTTGTTAGAGCAGGGGTGCCTGGTTGAGTTTCATGAGGGACCCTGCAAAGAGGCTGTGCAGCACTAGATGGCACTCTGTCCCCAACTTTCATGTTTTACCAGCAAAACTCTCTAAGCTGTGAGGATGCCAGTGGTGGCATTCGTATAATTTTAGGAAGTTCTATCTCTTTTTCACCTTTAGCACCAACCAGCTTCTACCTTGGCATAAAGAAGGCAATATGGTCACCTTTGAAGACTTCTACTTTTTGTGACTGTGTTATTTTACATTGAGTTTTAAATAGGCTTATAATGATTTGGCGTTTTTGTTTGCCATAGAGAATGATTTACTGAAACTGTTTAATTGAAATTGCTAGGGCAGGTTTTAAAGTATGATAATGAAATAGATTTCCTTCAGCTTTATTCCTGTCTTAATATTTTTTGTATTCTTTGAGACCTTTGTGGATTGCAGGAGGTGGGATTCTCCAAAGTGACTTGTGAACACGGATCACACTATCAGGCAGAAAGATGTAACTTGTCCAGTTGGATTCATCTACTTCTGGTTCTTTCTGAAGTGTTGCTTGTCACTGCTGCGATTAGTAAAATTTTTTTTTAAAAATTCTTGTAGCTTGTTACAGCTCTGTCATTCCCCATCTTTTATCTGTAATTGTTGCATGGAGTTCAGTGTATAATTAATTTAACCTTTCTTTCTGACACGATACAAGCTCAGACTCCATAATGCTCACTGTGTAATTAATTTTTTTGGACTGGGAGAGAATTCAGGTTTAGGAGTTAGCACTGCTCCTCAAAATACTGAAACCTCACAAAGACAAGTCTGAGGTTGGGATTTCCACACTCTGTAGAAATTATCTATGTTTACTATAAAAAAAAACAAGAAGAAAACCCCCTGAAAATCCTATATCATTTCAGGGTGTGACATAATCTCTCTGCTTTCTAGAGTAACATTTGCTTATTTTGCAGTCATGATCTATTGCTTCTGCACAGTGTCTCTTTCTGCATATGAGAGAGTCGCCTTCTAGGCCGCTTTACGAAGCTGTTGGAAATAATCATCATTACCAGACAGCGTGCGTGGGTAATGGACAGAACAAAAAGTGTTTTAACGTGGCAGTTCAAGCTTCTTTTCCAGGTTGGGAGGAATTTAAGAACATATGAGGGGTAGACTTCTTTTTTTAACTTCCACCCTTACATTTAACACTAGTATTTTGTTTGGTTGTACCAAAGATTACCTGTTACCTTCAGCTTGCACGATGTATGCTGTATCTTGGATTAAAGTGTCCCCATCGGTTTGGGTAGTCTTCATCTGTGTTAACCTTTCCACAACAGGGCTAACTGTGCTGGCAAAATTGGGGGGTGGGAAGGGAAATGAATTTTGTCAGCTGTAAAAGTGATACTTTTCCATTGTAGCTTTTACCCTTGAAGGCCAAAGAACATCCAGAAAATTGCCCAAGCGGAGTGCTCAGCATTACAGCCATTACAGCATATGATAGCAGATAGATCTCGGCCATCTCTGATCACTAAGAGCAGGAAGACTTTGTTTCAGGTCATTCAGCACTGGGTCAGCCGTGTTAAAGTCTCTGAGGGAGCATTAAGCTGGTGTTTGACAGGTGGAAGAAGAAGGGCTGGAATAGAAAGATTTTCAAACCTGAGTTTGGTGCCTAGAGTACATAAATAAAAAGCAGAACTATCCCTTTATCACAGGAGGGTTTTTTTTTTTAAAGCTAATATTTTGGATATTTCTTGTAAGTAATGACAGTAACAGATACTGGAATCTTGACAATGTTGTCATTATCTTTTTAGGTCTGTCTATGATGGAGAAGAACACGGTCGTTTCATGGAAAAACTGGAAGCACGAATCAGAAACCATGATCGTGAGATTGAGAAAATGTGCAACTTCCATTACCAGGGCTTTGTGGACTCCATCACGGAGCTGCTGAAAGTTAGAGGAGAAGCTCAAAAACTGAAGGTAAGAGAAAGCTGTCTAGACATGGTCCTGGGCGTCCGGCTCTAGGTGTCTCTGCTTGAGCAGGGGGCTTGGACCAGATTACCTCGGGCTGGACCTTCAAACCTCAACAGCTCTGGGATTTTGTGAAACCACGTGAATGTTTCTTTTTCTTCTTTTGTCTAGAGCATCTCTGCTCTATCTAAAAAATAAAAATTAAAAAAGTTAATATATATCTCTCTTCATTTTTCCTGTAGCAACAGGTTAGTCATTTGAAGTTTGACAATTATTTGGGTAAACTGGAACAGTGTGGTATGTTAAAAGCACAAGAAAGCTTAAAGCTAAGTCTGTTTCGCATTAGGAGACTTACTTTTCCTGATGTACCTTATACCGTCTTAAGCAAAAATAAGCTCTACGGTCAGAAGTACGTCTGCTATAGCAGCACTTATCCTAGTGCCCCATCTGGCATCGAATTCTCATTACAGGTAGCGTTGTGTCTGAGACAAACCAGCAAAGAGGGTCTGATGCAGATCTGACTCTACAGTCATGAGGTGTCTGCCCAGTGTTGGCAAGTGAAATGTTAATATTTAAAAAGCAAATGAACATCAGAGCATTGTAAGGTGTTCAGGTGTAAGCAGGAGCAGTAGTGAAAAATAACTACTAATTTCATTAAATACTGAAAGACTGTGTAAACAAACACACAGCTTGATTCTTTTTCAGTAGCATCTCCAGGTTTTGTTGGCTTAAATAGAAGGTAAAATTGTTAGAGCTGGGAATGTAGAAAGTAAAATGGTTACAGCTAGGAATGGGCTTTCCAAGTATTGTGGCCTGTGGATTAAAAAAAAAAAAAAAAGCTGTGCAGAAAGATGAGAGAAAGGTGGGAGTTACCTATTTCTTGAAAAACTGTGTTTAGTGGTATGTGGAAAAAGCCATTAGTAGGATCAGAATGTGGGTAAATAGTGGGAAGGAAGCTAGGCAGATTTCTGGGGAGAAAAAGGACCTAGAGGTTGGAGGTGTTCCTACGTGTGGGGGCCAGGCGGGTTTGTAGTTGAAGATTGGCTACTGTGCCTTAAAATACAAGTATTGCACAATTTGGAGCATATAAAAAAGCACAGCGATAACTTAATCTGTGTCAGAGGTCAAAGAACTTTCCTCATTTTCCTACACAAGTTAGAACAGAGATAGGGGAGACTGCTGTGCCATCCCTTGCTGCAGCAGCAAGGTGTGACCTTGATTTGAAAACCACAAGCAACCTCCCAGGACAGTCCCTTAGTGAATTTGTCTGAGTTGTGTGGCACCCAAAAAAGGTGTGGACTGTCTCCAGAGACCAGTACAGCACATCTTCTGGCTGAGTGGAGTCGGACCTGTTGAGAAGGACCTTTCTGGGGGTCAAGGAGCCTGAGAAACAGTTCAATGGGCATTTAGAAAAGACGAAGTTATAAATAAAGGGGGGAAAAATATCTCAGAAAAGCAAGTTTTCTGGAAAAGAAGGAAGAACTCTAGCTTCAGTGTGCCGACTACTGCTCTTCATACATTTATTTGTTCATTTGAAGCTACCACTGGCATTTCCTAGCAGGCTTCTAGCTTTACACGCACAGGTCTCCATACTACAAATGGACGCATGCTTGCAGGAACACTTTCATGAGGGGGTGTCCTGACACCAGAAGCACCCATGTTACTACAATGGTGTTTTCCATGGTAAGGATTTGTCCAGCAGTTGATGTCAGGATGAGGCCATTGGAAATACCATGAAAGAAGTATTTTTTAGTTGTGTGTGGGGTTTTTTTTTAAGCTATTGTTTCTAGCCAAGAATTCCACATTGTTTGTTTGCAAAGGCTTGTTGCTGTTTCCCATTCTACAAACAGCTACTTTGTTGGTGGTGCACTGTGAAGTCCATCTCTGTACCCTCAGGATCTCTCTTGATTTCCATTACTATGTGATCTATAAAACAGCACATGGGAAAAATATACACAGAAACTTATTTGAGAAATACTGAGCCCTCTTTGTAAGGGTTTCCCTGGGGAATCATCCATGGGTCCAGTGGTGAGAGTGGTTTTGTTCCAGCTATTCATTCTCTATTTGGCCTTGGTCTTTTTCTCAATAGTGCTGGTCTTTGAACATACGTGCAACCAGCAATAAAATAAATGCCCTCCGTATTGAATCGCTAGTATGTATCTTCACTCACGTGCATTTAGCTTTGGGGTATTTTGTGTAATATCGTGCTTGCAGAAATATCAGTGTTCGTTGTTTTAAGAGTGCACACGCGAAGTATGAGCTGGATGCATTATCTTCCCCTATTCGTGTGTAACACAGCTGCCCTCTTCCCTCTCTACTGTAATGCTGTATTTCAGGTTGTGCCAAGTCAATTTAAAAACTGATTAGGACTGTGTGGCTAAACTTTCCGTTCTGCTTTTGTGCCCTGCGAAGTGCTAGCACTGAATTGGGAACTTCGTCTTCTCGATCAGCTCAGAGGAGCTGCTCTGCAATAAATTTCTGCACTAGGCAACACTGTGGTGTTTTCAAGAGATGCTGGGTCACTGATTAATTATCTATATATGGATAAAAAAGTAAGTTAATTAAAAATCCATGGGATACATTTTCAAAGAGGCATCTTCTTAATTTGGATGATATTTAAACCATAAGACTTTCTTGAACCCAAACTTTTTTTGCATTTGCTTATTCTTTTTTTTTTTTAAACTATATAGCTTCACCATGGCAATTCTCTTTACTTTTAATTTCTTACAGGATTTCCAAGGAAAGTCTTGTTGCTTTAGGTTTTTTTTTTTTGTGTTGCACATCTTCAACATTTTCATATCTCGTACTGCACAAATGTTCTTCCTCAGTAGGATGTGAGCCGTGTGGTGTTCAGCTGTTCTCAAACCTATAAATGCACACTATTGTTGGGTCTTGGAAACCGTATACCCGTCCGGCTATTCCATCTCATAAAGGTTCCAGTGGAAATTAAAAGGTCAAAGGTAAATTATGCATTAGGATGGTTCAACTTGGAAAACACGACTTGAGGTGCAAAGGGGAAAGGATCACAGAGTCCCAGGGCTTGTGGCAACCTCAGGAAGTCACCTAATCTGTCTTTTTTCTCTTAAGCAAGAAGTTCTTCAGCTGTGTCGTTCCGGATAAATTTTTATCTAACCTCTTCTAATGTTAGTCCCTCCCCCAGGTACTGCTGTCCTTCTTTCTCTGTGAAAGTCAGGTTATGTGGTTGAAAAGTCTTTTTTAGGTCTACTACTTCTCGACCTGTCAAGCACAAAAGAGAGATTATTCCTTCTTGGTTTTGCAGCAGTCTTGTGCTGTCTCTGGTCTTGTCCTCTGTATAAGTAGCCCCAATCCATCCTACAGGGTCATGCTTTCTAGGCATCTCACCATTTTTACTTTCCTACTCTGAAGTCCTTCCAATTGGTGGGATTTGGGGTGCTTTTTGGTGATAAGCATGGTTTCTAAGCTGAGGAAGGCAATCAGTCACCAGTGAAATGGTATAAAAGGATTATTTCATGTGTGGTGTAGGATTTTGTTCATGCACACTCGTGTGATGCATGCTTTCTTGGTAACAGCATAGCACTGGCTGTTCGTTAGTTTGTACTGTGATCACTGGGTCCATTTTTGAAGAGCTACTGTTGAGTCATTTGTTGCCCTCTTTTATGTGGCTGGTTATGTCTGCCCAAGTTTAGAACTTCACACCTGACACTATTGAATGGCAATTAATAAAAAGTCTCTTCTCTGAAAAGACATCTGCAATTGTAATCTCTTCCAACATGTGCCATACTGCTCTGCACAATTGTAAACTCTATGAAGTTAGGAGTGTGTGTGTTTGTGAGAGTGCATAGGAAGCATTTTTTTATTGCTTACTGCATTCAGATCCAGGGCGATCTGCTAAAACTGAGGAAAGTGGCTGAGAGCAAAGGGAAGCTCACCTTCACCTGTGTGAAACCAGCCGGGGAATCTTGCTGTCCCAGGATGCAGCAATGACCTAAAAGTGCAATGGTCGTACAGTGGATTCCCACAGGGGTTAGATACACGGAGGGAGAATGGCTGCAGTGGTGGACAATGAACCTGGTCTTTGGATGCACCCTCCAGATTGGGAAGTTCATAAATTGCCAACTTGAAGGATTGCTCCACAATCACCCTCCCTTTCTTAGGGAGGGTGAAAATCAGTGGTAGGTGGGTGTTGGACAGAGGGATGGAATTAGCACTACTGTGCAGGGCCACAGTGGTGTGCTTCAGGTCCATTCCCAGGATTCCTCTCCAGTGCCCTTTGCTCCTCTCTATCATCACTCTGACACTCTCTAAATGATAGCAGAGTGATGTTTAAAAGCCCCAAAACAAAAGCCCTGCTCCATAGCACATGTTCCATATATAGATGAATGAACTAACGACTTGAGCATCCCGTAAGCCTCTTGAGTGATCCCATTGTCTCGTTCTTCACATGTGCGCACCTGTTGTCTGTCCCCCCTTGCTGTGCGTCTGTCTTAGATTATAAAATCTCTTCGTCTGAAAAGCTTCAATGTGTCTACAGAGAGTCTATATAAATAATCATCTTTTTTTTATAATGTATGGATGTAGACCTTAAGAACAAAACAAAACACAGCCCTTCACCCCCTGAAAACTCTTAGTGTGTAAGGGCAGAATATACTCTTACTTTTTGCTTTAGCTGGGATTGATATGTAATTTTAACAGAAGAGTAGTACAGCCTTGGCTTTATTTTTAGGAGCAGTTTTAAATTACCCTACATGGATTCCTTTTTCCTGGTGGGATTTTCAGGATATAAGCAAATAAAATAATCTTTGGAAGAGATGCTGCACTCCAGCTTGTAAAATCTCAATACATCATAAAGGAAATGAGCAGTTCTTGCACAGGGCAAGCAGCCAGGAGAGCTGAAGCTACTGCAGAAGGGGGAGCAATATGATGCAGATGCTGTAGAGAAATTGTGTGCAGGGAGACCATGGGATGACTCCTCTTCTTACATCATGGTAAGTTTCAAAACCAGCATGGGCAATGTTAAAATAAAAGGAAGCCTGTGAGGCTGGATGGCTCTTCTCGTTGAAGCAACACCAGCCTCTCGGTGTGAGACCTCCCGTTAAAATTTGGACCAGTCTGGGAAATCATTGTTGCCCAATATCTTTCAATAGTCTGCAGGAAACAAATTGGATCCTGCATCAATTTTGTATATATTAATACAAAACTCCCCTCCTATCCGAACTGGTAGCCTCATGGTGTGCTCGAAAAGGAGAAAGATGGCTGTTACCTTCTGAAGCCACTTTGAAGCTTGTCCTGCTTTGCTCTGCCATTGCTGCTGCTCCATGCACCATCCACATTCTGTTGGATAATTGGAGAACATCAACTAGTGATGTTCCTTCACTAGTGATAAATTCATTAAAAATTCAGCTTGTTTCTGCAATTGTTGAAAAGTGTCAGGAAACAAAGATCTTAAGTTGGTTTGTGTGGTCTTATGCTCCTGAATATACTTTGAGAGCTCCGTGTCACAACTCATGCTTTTCTCCAAGCTCTGTTACTGATTTTGCCTTTGGAGTGAACAGAACTCCTGAAAACACACAGGAAGTAGTTCATAAAACTTGATGGTGCCGGCTGAAGTCCAGAAGCAGCTTCCACTGTATAGCAAGACTGTGTAAAACTAGAAACCTCTGAGACATCTTACAGAGATGAGGCTGGAAATGAATATTTACAACTTTAGTAGCTGTGAAAAGAGTATTCTATGGGAAAATAAAAATAGTTTTATGGCACGTTAGTCTCAGACTGACATGAAGCACCTGAACACTGAGCAGTCCTTCTCTGATGGTATTTACCTTTATAATTGGCTGCTTTTGCCAAAGACCTGAAGCTGGGCATGTTTACTTGAAACTTTACGTAATTTTTTTCAGCTATCCCAGCTGGTCTGTAGAAGATGGTATCTATATTTATAAACCTTATCCTGTCTGAACTTGAATGAGTATACAGGAGAATTCCCAAGGTCGTCTTTCTACTTGTTGTCTAAATAATGTGTAAGCTGCTTATTTTCTCTCCTGACAAGTCTAAAATTTAGCTTTGTTCTCATGTGTGTTTTTACTGAGTTGAACTAAAGCCTAGAGCTGTAAAGGGCTGAACTGCTGAGATCTTGCTATCCAGGGAACTGACAAATTTGCAAAGTGGGAAATTTTTGAACTGTGAGCCCCAGGTTGATAGGATAATACAGAAAGATGGTTTAGTAAAGAAAATACGTACCTCTTTTATACCAGGTATATAAAAATACCTTTTTATACCAGCTAGGAGGAGGGATCCACTGGGAGATGCATCTGAAGATCTAAAAGAAAATATTTGAACTTTATAGGTAAAGCCTACATTGAAGAGTTCTTTTTTTGCTGTGATATTAAGGAGTTAAAACCTAATTGTAATCTATTTTGTGTTGGGGATGGAATGTTTAATTCCACGAGGCTTATGTCCTAACTCTACCACGTACATAAAATAGCTTTAAGATGAGAATGCATGTCAGCATCTGCTACAAAATTTGATCCATTAAAACTGCAGCTTTTTGAGGCTGCCATGCAAGAGTATTAAATCCTGCTGCCTTTTACTTTTCTCTAGTAACAGGGGAAGAAAATCCTTTTGTGGCATCCTTGGGATTTGCTGTGTGGCTGTTGGCGTCCTGCGTGCCAGAATGGCAGTGGCTATTAAATCAGCTAATAAACTGTTTTATACCATGCAAGAGAAGATTGTGTGAAAAGTGATGGTGTTTATGTATGATTTCTTTTTTTGTAGAAAAACATTGTCCTGATTTACATGTAGATGTGCTTTGTCTTTTTTCCCCAATGTCCCTGCAGAATCAAGTGACAGACACCAACAGAAAGCTGCAGAGTGAAGGAAAGGAAGTAAGTGATACATTCATTCATTTTTTTTTGCTTTTCCATTATTTGACTGTGCTCGCTAGTGGCAAGTTACATGGAGCATCAATAACTGTCCAGCATTAACTAATAGTGTACATGTCATTGGTATCAAAGCGTACATTGATTCTCTTTCCTGTATTTTGCTTTTCTTCATGAAAGATGAGTTGTGTGAGAGTGTTGGGAAGTGATTTTTCTTTTTTACTGCTTGTGGATTGAAAGCTAGTGGAAGGCAAAGCTTGGGAAGCAGGAGGGACTTGAAGCAACAATAATCAAGTTGTGGGCTTGCTTGTGCAGTCCTGAGTGGTGTGAATGGGATAGTTCATAACAGTACTGCATCCAAAGCAGCGTGGCCAGCAGGTTGAGGGAGGTGATTCTGCCCCTATGCTCTGCACTGAGACCCCACCTGCAGTACTGCATCCAGCTCTGGAGCCCTCAGCATAGGAAAGACATGGACCTGTTGGAGCCTGTTGAGAGGAGGCCATGAAGATGGTCGGAGAGCTGGTAGAGTTGGGGTGGTTCAGCCTGGAGAAGAAAAGGCTCTGGAGAGACCTTCTTGCGGCCTTTCAGTGCTTAAAGGGCGCTTGTAAGACAGATGGAGAGAGACTTCTTGGTAGGGCCTGTAGTGACAGGACGAAGAGCAATGGTTTTAAATTGAAAGAGGGTAGGTTTAGACTGGACATAAGGAAGATATTTTTTTATCATGGGGGTGGTGAGACACTGGAACAGGTTGGCAGAGGGGCTGTGGATGCCTCATCCCTGGAAGCGTTCAAGGCCAGGTTGGATGGGACTTTGAGCAACCTGGTCTAGTGGAAAGTGTCCCTGCCCATGGCAGGCTGGTTGAACTGGATGATCTTTGATGATCCCTTCTAACCCAAACCATTCTGTGATTCTATGAATATGAGCTGGAGAGTCTGGCTCCCACTTCACAGTGCAGTACAGCAGCAGTTAAAGTCAGGATGGTTTTTGAGCTGCATGGGTGGGAGGCATCAAGGCATGGAGAAAAGGAAGTGTTTGAGCTTGTCTTGAATGTGATGTGCCTCTAACCACATTAATTCTTCTGCCCCTTCATCATAAGGGAGCATTAACAGACTGGGAGAACTTCAGAGCTGAGTATGTGTGAAGGCACTGGTGCTTCACGTTTTTCAAGTGCCTACGACGAAGATGTATGAGAACTCCCAAGGACGGTCCTCCTCGTGTTGCTCTGCCCATATACCATATAAATCTACTCTTTGTAGCTTTTCTATTTTCCTTCTTACTGCCCTCCCAGACTTCATTTTGCTGAAAGTACACGCAGGCATTGCTATTTCAGTTAGCTGCATTGTGTTTGAAAAACAAACAAGAAAATCCCCATGTTGGACTGCATCAGACCAATTATTCTAATAAAGATTAAAGATAAAAATGCCCTTTGGGGAGGAGGTGATGCAGCTTCTCTCCTGAATCAAATAAACATACCTCTGTGTTACCTTGAACAGAGGATTCACCTCCACTAGTAGAAGAGTCTGGGATTTCAAAAGGACTTTGCAAACTCAGTGTGGTACTGTGGAGATAAGTTGGTACTCTAGAGGATGAATCCATGACCTGTCCCTTTGAAAAAAAGAAACCAAAGAGTTTTCTTTTGTATGCGATGACCGATCTTTGTTTTGCCCTTGTGCAGATGCACAGGTTTTTCTGCTGGAGACTGAGCATTTAAAAATCCTTGTTGGTTTGTGATGGTAAGAATCCCCCTGGGAGCAAGCGGCCACATCCTGTCTTTGAGAAGAACTAGAAAAGAGTAGCTTGGAGAGGGAGCAGGGAAGAGATGAATAAAATGGGAAGGGGAAATAATTTTTGGAATTCACAGGACGTGCTACAAGGCTGGTATTTTGATGGCTTTGGTTTTGCTGCTTGCTTATTTGAAATAGGCTAGGGAATGCTTCTGTTGCTCGATTAAACAACCTGAAGCTGCCTGTCCTCCCTACTTCAGCAATGCTCTTCAGTGCTTGGTGAGCTCTCCGGTTATCAGAGTAGGCTTTGTTGTCAACCTGCTGTTTGGATGGTCGTGACAAGTGCAAAGCAGTTTATATCCTTTCTACTCTGTTTACTGTTCTTAGTGAAACCTTTTTTTTTCCCTTTCCAAAGTTGATAATAGCAATGGAAGAGCTGAAGCAATGCCGATTACAACAGAGAAATATTTCAGCGACGGTTGATAAGCTAACACTGTGTCTTCCTGGTGAGGAATCTGAAATTGCTCTTTATTTGTATAGCTGTTTATTTTAATTTGCATCTCTTTGCTTTGTGCTTATGTCTCAATGCTTTTGTGTTTTCCTTCTCTTTCTAGTCCTGGAGATGTACAGCAAACTACGAGAGCAAATGAAATCTAAAAGGTAAATTTTGTATAGACTGCTGTTTGTATTGGAAGAGTTGAAAAGCACCCTTTCGGTGCCAGATAAATTAAAGAGGTTCTCAAAACTTAAAACTTCAAAATCAGCCTTTCCAAGTTAACTTATCTGATTTCTGGCTGTTATCTTCATAGTCCTGCTCAGCCTCCTGCGGTACAGCCTAGAACTGGGATTGCAGCAGGCTCTTAATTTTGTTTTGTGCTAGGCTTTTTAATTAAGGAGTATGTTCACTTTTTTTTCTTGGAGGCTCATTGTTATGATGTATGCAATCAATGCATGACTTGGTACTTATGCATTATTAACTACATTTCATTCTATGAATGTCATAATATAAAAACTGATATAATTTGAGAGAATCCGATGAACATGAATGAAAGTCAAACACCTGAGAAACATTGTGCAGGATGGTAGAAGTTGGTGAGAAGGCATACGGCTTATTTTGCGGTAGAAATAATTGTTAGTGAGCTGAGCTACAAGGATTTTGCGGCTCAGAAATCATGAGCTGTAAATCTAGGATTTTTTCCCACCCTGCATCTGTTGCGATGCTGAAGGATTAAACCATGGTCGGGGATATTTGCATGGCTGGGATCCTGGGGGGCAGTTTGTTTAAGCAGCATGGGACTTTGGAGGCGCATTGTAGCCTTGGGGGTGGCAAATTGGGCAAAGAGCAGCTGAAGGAAAGGAGGTCAGCTGAAAACACGGCAGTCTCCAGCTGAATGCCATGCAGGGAGTGCGATCAGATCCGATGCGTTGTTTATGCCTGCCATCCATCATAGAAACAATACAGAAGAAACCAGATGTTTTGAACAAGGCGATAACTAACTGGATGGGTGTATTTTTACACTTCCCTTCCTGCCTCTGCTGATCTCTGTGGTCCTTGGACCCAAGAGCCTTGGGTAAATAGATAAGCATTACTCCTGAAAGTTGAGCTGGCCGGAGGAGTTATAGGGAGCTTATTTAGCTGTTCACAAAGCTTGCTCTCTCTTTCTCAGGACGGCTCAGTAAGGAATAGGGCAGCGTATAGTTTGTCCAACTGTTCTTAGTCTGTTTATAGGAACAGCAAGGGGCTTATCCGTTGACAGATGTGGGGTGGGGAGCGGAGCTGGAGCTGATCACAGCGCTGTGAACTTTTGAAGGGAATCCACATGCCGCTCAATTCCCTTGCTCAGGATTGTGTTTCCAGGGTCTGCTTCTAAGAATTGCATCTTCCCCGCCTTCGGATTGGTTCATGTTGAAACAAACAGAAATTGAAAGCCACATTTAAAGAAAATCTGAACACTTAGGGTTTTTTTTCCTTCCTTCTTTCTTTGTCTGGATTTGATGGCTTCATTCACCAAATGCAGCACAAATATTAAATATTTTTATGTCTGCACCCGGTCTCACTTACATATCGTTTCATGATAGCCAGCAAGGGCATTTGTTACTAGTGTGAGTTTTGGGTTTTGGGTGCACAGTCTCAGAGTTACAGGTTTTGCATTCTGGGTGAATAAATTTAACTCCCCCAAGGTAGACAAATGTTTGCTGCATAATGTTTATAAACTGAATGCAGGCATTTATCAGATGCAGAAACTGTGGCCATTAACTGGAGCTGGAGATGGGGAGCGAAGCATGGTCAGAACCCAGAGGAGTGACTCTGCAGCCAGCAGAGAGAAGAGATGGAGAGAAACGTTCCATCTGCTGTTGTCCAGAATTTAAGGAAGGGACAGAAAGAGCTTTTTTCCAACAGCTGGGACATATGTGGCTACTTGTTGGAAAGTGATGAGAAAGTGCCCCCTGCTTTCTGCAGGACTCTGGAGGGATGAGTCTTTTCTTTCTGCAAGACTCTGGAGGGATGCGTCTTTTTTTT